>CAUYLG010076314.1:0-52955 GCA_963573385.1 Cacajao melanocephalus
TTTCTTTCTTTTTTTTTTTTTTTTGAGATGGAGTTCCATTCTTTTGCCCGGGCTGCAGTGCAATGGTGCAAACTTGGCTCAGTGCAACCTCTGCCTCCCTGGTTCAAGCAATTCTCCTGCCTCAGCCTCCTGAGTAGCTGGAACTACCGGCGTGTGCCACTATGCCTGGCTAATTTTGTATTTTTATTAGAGACGGAGTTTCACCATGCTGGCCAGGCTGGTTTGGAACCTCTGACCTCATGACCAAAGTGCTGGGATTACAGGGGTGAGCCATGGCACCCAGACCCAGTTCTCTAGATGCTGTGATTGCACTCCAGCCTGCCCTGGCACCTTTCCTCACACCTTTCCTGCCTAACTCAAACTCAGCCCACATTGTAGACTCCCATTTCTCCAAACCCCTCTCCTCCCCATCTTGTTCTCTGTTCATTGTTTTTTTCCACACAATAGAGCTCCTTTAAGGATCATCTCAAGCATTGTGACACATTTTCTGATCCCCAAACATGATGATCTGTCCCTGCTTTGAACCCCAAAGTATTTTGTAACTAATGACACTCTTATCCTGCCTTGCCTTAATCCTTACTTCTAGAGTAAGTGAGTGCTTGATAAATTTTTGTAACAACAGGGCTGAAAACCATGACCCTATAGTAATTTTTTAAAATCTCAGCACTTTGGGAGCCAGAGGTGGGCAGATTGCTTGAGGTCAGGAGTTCAAGACCAGCTTCGCCATTATGGTGAAACCCCATCTCTACTAAAAATACAAAAATTAGCTGGGCGTGGTGGCACACCCCTGTAATCCCAGTTACTCGAGAGGCTGAGGCAGGGGAATAACTTAAACCCAGGAGGCGAAGGTTGCAGTGAGCCAGGCTCACGCCACTGCACTCCACCCTGGGAAACAGTGAGACTCTGCCTCAAAAAAAATAAAAATAAAAATAGGATGGGCAGGGTGGCTTACGCCAGTAATCCCAGCACTTTGGGAGACTGAGGTGGCTGGATCACCTGAGGTTGGGAGTTCCAGACCAGCCTGACCAACATGGAGAAACCTACTAAAAATACAAAATTAGCCGGGTATGGTGGTGCATGCCTGTAATCCCAGCTACTACGGAGGCTCAGGCAAGAGAATCACTTGAACTCAGGAGGCGGAGGTTGTGGTCAGCCGAGCATTGCACTCCAGCCTGGGCAACATGCACTCCAGCCTGGGCAACAAGAGCGAAGCTCCATCTCAATAAAAATAAATAAATAAATAAATAAATAAAATAAAAATAAAACAGATTGGGTGTGGTGGCTCATGCCTGTAACCCCAGCACTTTGGGAGGCCGAGGCAGGCAGATCACCTGAGGTCAGGAGTTTGAAACCAGCCTGGCCAACATGGTGAAGCCCATCTCTACTAAAAATACAAAAATTAGTCGGGTGTGTTGGCGGGCACCTGTAATCTCAGCTATTTGGGAGGCTGAGGCAGGAGAATCACTTGAACCCGGGAGTTGGAGGTTGCAGTGAGCTGAGATAGAGCCACTGCACTCCAGCCTGGGCAACAGAGCAAGACTCCATCTCAAAATAAGAATAGTAACTTAATAAATAAATTAAATAAATAAAAAACCTAGTGAGCATCAGAATCACAAGATGAGCTTATTAAAATACAGATTCTCAGGACCAAAAGAGTGCTTCAGTAGGAATCTGCATTATTTCAAGTATTCTTTATGACTTTGATGCCCACCAGGGTAAGAACATTATAACAAGTTAACTTGAAGTGAGCAGAATCCCCAGACCTAAGGCTCACTGATTATGTCTTAGGAAATGGAGGGAGTTCAGAGGTCGAATCCCCACCCTTCCTCCTCCTCTAAGATGTTAGATGAACAAAGACACCAAAGTTTCTTTGCCTTTCCTTTTTAATCCTCTTTTTACTCCAACTGTTTTTTAAAAAACTGCCCAGAAAACCCAGTAATTAAGCAAAAGGAAGCTCAAAGAGCCAAGGCAAGCCAGCCCAAGAGTAGCAGGGTCCCTCCCGCAGGGGCCAAAGTCTGGATGCTGGGGTCTCCACTCAGAGCCTGGTAGTAAAAGCTGGTGCAGAATAAGGTCGTTCCGGAAGCTAGCAGTAACCCAGCCTGAAGAAGACATGGCACAGAAAACAGAATTGTAAGAACAGGGCAGGCTGAGAGGGAGGGTGTGGGTCTTGGTCAGGGTTAGGCACAGGAAAAGATTACCCAGAGCGGGGGTTAGGCACAGGGAAAGATTACCCAGAGGGGCTTTCTGCAATGGGGCACCCCTAACAGGGCCAGGCTGTGGAAGAAGTGGTGTTTGTTGGCCTTGTCAAAGAGCTGTAAGAAAAAGAGAAACGAAGGGATATAGTAGGCAATGCAGGTGCCTGAGATCTCCTGATGATACAAGGACCAAAGTTCGTGGCCCCACCCCACCCGGAAGTCTCAGCTTGCTCCTAGGCCTTTGGCTGACAGAGCCTTTGGCCTTTGCTGCTCTAGACTTCCGAGGCTCGCCTCCTCCTCCCCGCCCACTTTCCCAATGGTCCCCAGACTTTGTGCCTTCACAGACCCAAGAGTCAGGGAGCCCTAGCGCAGTTACTTCACCTCCTTTCCGTAGGCATCCGGGAATTGGGCGCCTGTGGAGAAAAGAAGCAAGGGTTACCGGTCCTAGTGCCGGCCCTGACGGCCCCCAATCCGAGAGGATCCAGGTGGACATTGGCGAGAAAGGGCACCACCCCCAGGGAGCTTCCGATTGGTGGGAACACGCTCGGGCAGTACTGGGAACCAACTGGACCCGGCTGGGGGACTTCAAAAGGCTTAGGGCTCCGCGGGCTGTCAGATAAACTAGAGGCCGGGGACTTCCCATAGGTTCCGCCCATGCACCAGACCCCAGAGGACGCCCCAAGCACAGTCCCAGCTTCGTCCCCAGCCCCCTGACCGTGCGCGCCGTAGGAGGCCAAGCCTAAGGCCGCAGCTCCGGACAAGGCGCCCAGGCGGCGGAAAGCTGCCGCTGGCCGGGCCATAGCTGTAGAACAGGACGCACAGGATGAACTCTGCCTAGGCCACCCAAGAGGCCAGCCAATCCCGGACGCCCATGCAAATAAGGTTCACAGGCTCCCAATCCGGGGCGTGTTCACTTCAGCATTGAGCTCTTCACCACACCTTTGTAAAACCGCTGCAGAGTGGCGAAGACGTCTGGCGGGCGGAGAAACCAACACCAATTAGGAGCAGAGGAGCTAAGCGGTGGGGGCGGGGTTGAGGGCGGGACTAGCGGATTTGCGTCACGGATTGGCCCACTTTCCAAGTTGATCGCCTCTTCGAACACCACCCCCCCATCGCTCCGGCCAATTTACAAAGATCCCGGTTTCTCTCAAAGTTCCGCCCCTTTTCCCACAGGCTCCTCCTGTTCAGCTTCAAATCAAGCCCACTCCCAAAAAGAGGCGGCCCCAAAGATACCCAAGCCCCACCTATTGCCAGTAAACCCCGCCCACTGCACAGATGACTCCTCCCCATGTCTGAAGGCTCCGCCCTCTTTGCATGATGCCCCGCCCCCTATAGTTCAGATTTTCTACCCCCCCCACCAAGACCGCTAGAGCCCAGAGGGTGGAAGATCGGGGGGAGGGGGTTCTCCACTCTGCCCTGGCCCGCTACGTCCATCTGTCCGTCTGTCCACTCCCACCTCCTCTCACCATCTCCAATACCCCACTCTCCGGAGGGCGGGCGGGCAGGCGGGTGCGAGCGGGGGGTGTGCGCCGCTCTCTCGGCAGGGGGCGGGGGAGGCGGCCGCGCGGTGACGCGCGGGGCTGCTGCGGCTGCTCCGCCGGCGGATCATCACTCTCGGGCTGGGATGGACGCGGGGCGGGCGGGCCCTGGCGCGAGGAGCCGGGAGTCCGGGCCTCCCGGCTGCTGAGCGTCCCTCGAAGCCTCCCCTCACCTCCGCCTTCCCTCCTAGGAGCCGCGCTGACCCCCGCCCCGGGGCTCTGGACTCGACTCCCGCCCTCCTCTGACTCCCCGGACCTCCCCCTCCTGCCCGCCCTCGGGATCGACTAGATCCCTCCCCCTCCCCGAGGATTCCGGCTAGATCCCTGCCCCTGCACCGCGGATCCTGCGCTCCCGGGCCCCGGGCCCCTGGGGATTGCCGTGTACTCCTCCAGCACCCGAGCCTTAGGATCCTCCGCCTGGACCGCCTTCTGGTCCCTCGAAGCTGGCCCACGGAACCAGTGGACCCCCAATCTAGTCCTGTCCCGTTGCCCCCTCCTTGCTGTATCGTCCCTACTGCGGGGTTCCCTGTTCTCGGGCTCCCCCGATCCGATCCCCTAGCTCTCCTTTCCCGGGGATCGACTGGATCCCGGCCCCGCCCCCCGGGGCTGGGGCGATCCCCCTCCCCCGCCGGGTGAGGCGCTGCGGGCGGGGGCTGGGCCTGCGGGGCCGCGGGGGCTCAGAGGCCGCCGCCCCCTCCCGAAGGCCGTTCGCCCCCCACTCGGAGCCCTGGATGGAGGCATCACGGCCCCAGGGCTGAGCCAGGTAGGACCTAAGCCGGGCTGGTGGAGGGGGCTGTGTGGCGGTCCACTGGGGTCTCCCTCTCCTCATCTCCCTCCATGCGCCTGGTTTCCCCCAGCCTGCTCTGTCTGCGTGTCTCCGCCTAGGGATGCTCTCGCCGTGTCTCTGCGTCTTGGTCTCTTTGTCTCTGCTTCTCTCCAGTCCATGAATGATCCTTTGAATGGGCCCACAGACCCCGTGTGTTCCCATCTCCCCCTCCCCCTCCTTCTCCCCTTCCCGGCCAAGCCATTTTCACCACTGCAGGAAGCGGGGGCCTGCGGCCTGAGCCCCCGTCCCTCAACTCTCCCCGGCTGGGGGAGTCAGGCCTGGGCAGGAATGGAGAGAGAAGGCAGAGGGACGGGGAGAAGGAGGAGGGAGCAAGATGTGGCAGACAGAGACGGGGAGAGAAAATGGGGGAGACAGAGATGGGGAAAGAGGAGAGAGAGAGAGAAGGTTTGAGGGGGGAATTTGGGGAAGGTATTTGGAGGAGAGAGAGAGAAAGAAATGAGAAATACCAAGGAGAGAGATACGGAAGAGAAAGATGTAAAAAGACCGAGGGTGAGAGACTGAAGGCAAGAGCTGGAGCAAGCTGGAAGAGGCCCAGGAAAGATGCTCCCAGGGAGCACTACGGAGAGGAGAGAGATGGGGGGGCCTCCAGTGGGAGGGAAGGAGGGAGCGGAGCTGGCTGGCGGGAGGAGGCCAGGGGCCCAGAGTACCCTCAGGAGGAGAGGGTGACTGAGACAGATATTGTTGTGGGGAGGGGGAGGGGGGCAGCAAGACCATGGTAGCTGAGCCCAGTCTGGCACAGGAAAAGAAGATCCTGGGGGAATCAGCCCGCAGCCACCTCCAGGTGATGGGGGTGAACAGGAGCTTTAGAGAGCCTGAAAGGCAGGGGGCATGGCTGGGTGTGTATGGTAAGGATTCCTGTGTCCTCATCTCTGGAATAAATTGACACCTGCAGAGAGCCACCCGCGGGCTGGCGCCTGGCTCTGAAAACCCCGCGTCAGCAAACAGCTCTGGCGGCTGGTTGGGGGGTGGGGGGGGGGGCTTGCCAAAATGACCTGGGTATCTGCCCCTCTGGTCTGATCTTTTCCCTTGCCTGGCCCCTGCTGCCCTGAGCACCCAGGCATCAGAGCAGCAACCTGGGGGTGGGGGAGCAGCAAGGGGAAGGGTAGGTGAATGGATGGGATGGGATGGGAAGAGAAGAGAAGAAAGCTAAGGGTTGCCCCACAGGACATGGGTCACCATGGCCTGCAAAGATGAAGAGGTGGTGGGGTCCAAGGCTGCTTGAGATTGCTGGAGGGGGATAGTCAGTAGGCTCCTCTGTGATGTCTCCTCAAGCCCACCTCACCACCCCTCACCTCAGCCAGAAGCCTGGTCACTAAGGCTAGGCTCCGATTGGCCGACAGGGGGCAAGAGGCAGGGCTTTTGGGGTTCTTGATGCCCCTAATCTCCCCCTCCTCTCAACATATAAACTTCTTCCTTTATGCTAAGGTTGGGGGGAACTCTTTCATCTTGACTCACGCCTCTGCCCTTCCCCTCACGCCCTGAGTGGACCCCCAAACCAAGCCAGCCCCTTTCCATCTTTCTCCAGACCCCCCCTCCAGGGTTAAAGCTGCAGCCCGTTGCCGAGGTAACATTGCGGGGCAGCATCCCGTCACCCGGCAACCGGCTGCAGGATCACGCATCTGTACCTGGATTTGCCCCTCCAGCGTCCCCTCCCTACTCTAATCCCAGCCTCAATGCACCCCAACTTCTGAGGGAAGACATGAAGAGAGCCTGGAGAGAGAGGGGTCCCAGGCAGCACAAATCCTTAGCGAATGGTGTGCTGAAGTGGGGATAACGTGCTGGGTTTGTGCAGTCCCAAGAAAGGCCTGAGTCTGGCCTGGGGAGGGGGTTCAGCGCCATGAAGTTACAGCTCAGAAGTAATTAACACGTATAAACAAACCTGCCACTTCCTGCTAATTAATGACTTGATATTTTTATTTTCTCTTCCTTGTCTACTTTGTTCCCTCTCAGGGAGGTGGGAACTGGGACTCCTGAGTCCCTGAGGAGAGCCTGCCTGGGAGGGATACTTCAGTTGGAAGAGGGCATGCTGGGTCTGGGGAGCTGACCCTCCTCTTCGCAGGCTGGGTCCTGGACTTTAATCACATCTGGACCCCACCCCCAGCCTGGGCACCTGCTGAGGGGAGAAGGGCTGCTGGGTGGGAGTGGGGAGGTGCCAGGGGGCCTGTGGGTGGAAGAAGGGGGCAACTTGGTCTGAATTCCAAGTCACTAACCACTTGTCTCTTCTGTTTCCCCGTTCCTTTCTGTCTGCCCCATCCAATTTCCCTTCCCCTCTTCCGCCTCTCCTCTGTATTTTTCTGTCTGTCCGTCTGTCTTTATCCTGCCGCCCTGTCCCTCTCGCTCCATCTCCCGCAGGTCGGGCCTGCCTTCACCTTCTCCCACCTCCTTCCCCTTCCCCACCCCGTGCCCCCTCCATGGAGAGGAACAGACCCCTTCTCTGTCCAGTCTAACCCAGGTCCCTCCCCACCCCCCTCCTCCCTCCTTTCCCCCACCCCCTCCTCCCTCCTGGGTCGAGGGGGGCCTCCCTCCCTCTCCCCCCCCTTCTCTCTCTCTCCGAGGGGGGGGGTCCCGGGGAGGGAGGGGGGGTCCCCCGATCAGCATGTGGCTCCTGGCGCTGTGTCTGGTGGGGCTGGCGGGGGCTCAACGGGGGGGAGGGGGTCCCGGCGGCGGTGCCCCGGGCGGCCCGGGCCTGGGCCTCGGCAGCCTCGGGGAGGAGCGCTTCCCGGTGGTGAACACGGCCTACGGGCGAGTGCGCGGTGTGCGGCGCGAGCTCAACAACGAGATCCTGGGCCCCGTCGTGCAGTTCTTGGGCGTGCCCTACGCCACGCCACCCCTGGGCGCCCGCCGCTTCCAGCCGCCTGAGGCGCCCGCCTCGTGGCCCGGCGTGCGCAACGCCACCACCCTGCCGCCCGCCTGCCCGCAGAACCTGCACGGGGCGCTGCCCGCCATCATGCTGCCTGTGTGGTTCACCGACAACTTGGAGGCGGCCGCCACCTACGTGCAGAACCAGAGCGAGGACTGCCTGTACCTCAACCTCTACGTGCCCACCGAGGACGGTAAGGGCGGGGGCACGAAGCCGGGCACCCCGTGGACACAGCCCACAAACGCATATGCAGACCCTCAGGCACTGACACCACTCTCAGGCTCAGAACTGGGCCTTTGTGGGGGCAGTGAGGGACGGAGTGTCCCTGCAGCCTCTACAGACCCCCCCCAAGGATTTCAAGGGTGCCCCCCAGGCAGTCCCAGGCACACATCCCACAGACAGCTGTCCCAGAAGTTCTTTGTGCCCATAGGGAGCCGTGGCAGGGATAGCAGGCACTGGTCTAGGCTCACCCGCTCTCTCCAAAGAGGCACAGTCTGCCAGCTAATCTCAGCCTGGCCATGGAGGGGGAATCAGGTGATCATCCCCTACTCAGACACCCACTCCATTGCCCCACCTCCCCTGCCAGACCTGGGCTTGTTCCTGGCAGAATACCAGCTTAGCTGCATCTCCACCTCAAGGCCAACGCAGGCTCTCCCTCTCCCCCTGGCCAGTGAGGGCTGCCTTCCATCTATCACATCATGTCCAGAGCTCCTTGCCTGAGCTGAGTATATTGACAGTGGTACCAATGCCCTTCTCTTCTCCCCTGATCCCTGTATTTCCCTAAAGGATCAGGGAGGCTCCTGGCCGAGGGCCCCTCCACTCAGCACGGCCCACCCATCTTCCCTGGGGCTCTTGAACTTCTGTTCTTACTGAACTCTTGTTCACTACAGGACTGCTCATAGCCTCTGGCATACTCCTGGACAGGTCACCCTCCATCCTCAGCACACCAAGACTAATCAGAACACTTTCCAGAGTCTGAACAGGGTGCAGTAGGTGGATTCCAGCCATCGCAGCAGACCAGCCTCACAAACAGCCCCTGATGGCTCTTCTGACACCCATCTCACTGCTCCAAAGCATGACAGCACCTGCATAGAGGACAACTGCTGCCCCCACACTTCCCACAGGCTGTGTTTCCAGCACCCTTACACATAGGCCTGGTACCCAGGAGCCCCTAGTGTACCTGTCCACACCCAGCACCTCCACAGCATGCGCTCAAGTCCCACAGCAGACTGCAAATCCCAACTACTCAACACTTAAATCATCACCCAACTGACCTATACACTGACCTTGTGCTCCAGCACCCCGCAATCACAATTCCCAATACCTTCACATCACACACACCCCCACCATGGCTCTGAAATTGCATATCCTGTCACCCACACACACCTGTGCTCCCCAGCATCCCTGGATATAGACCATGTGCCCTAAGAACATCCACACATGCACCTTATACCCCAGTAACCCTGCGCCTGTGTGCTCAGCAGGCTCCTCACACAGTCCTGACACCCCCAACACTCCCCAGTCATTGTTCCCCCAACTCCTACTGGGAGATCATCTGCACCATGCCTCGGGTAATGAGAACACATCTGGAAACCTTGCACCCTACTCACCTAACAAGTACTCCAACACCATGCCCCCCAGTACTCCAAATCCCCCCTGACAATCCCAGAACACCTCAGGCACCCCAACACCTATGTACCCCAACCCACCCATGTCCATCCTGAAACCTCCCAAATGGGCCATTCACCCTGTAGACCCCATCTCAGCCGTATCCCTCTTCATATAAACCACACCTCCCAAACCCTTACACACAATGCACACAGCATCATCTACTCTAATCCCATCCGATTTTGAAGCCCCCTAGTTCCCCATAAGCCATTTATCCCAGTACATGCCACATGTTCCCCCCAGTACAACACCCCGCACAGGAGAGCCTGGCCCTCCACACTCCTCTGCCGTCCCAACGTGTGAGTCCTTCACCTCAGTACCTCCACAAAGATTGCCCATCGCAGCCCTCCCCACTCACACAAGCTGTGCACACCCCAGGGTCTCCTTATGGGTGCTGTCTTGTCACCCCTCATGTGAAACATCCACCCAGCACTTGCCACCAATGGACTGTCCACTCCAACACCTCCAGGCAATTGTCCAGCCCTACCCCCACACCACCCTTGCCCACACCTTCTGTATTTTTAACCACTGCTTATTGCAGACCTGCTTGGGGCCTGACACATTCAGGTGATCTCACTGAATCTTCACACCAGCTCTGGGAGGAAGAGGTTGACTCAGGCGCGCGCGTGAGCTCGCGCACGCGCGCACACACACACACACACACACACGCACGCACCTCATAGTCTCATGCACACAAATGCCCTGCCGACTGTGTCCCCACCCCATCCTCTCACAAAGAAAAGGTGCTATTCCCAGCGGGTTTCTATGGGGCCATCACTGCCACTTAGGAGACGCCTTCCAGAGCTTGCCTTGGCCTTGACCTATCCTTCCCGGTGCTAGTCCTGTGCCATTGAGGAAAAACCAATCAGCCTGGGGGAACCCCCAGGCCCTGGGGCTGCAGCTCTCCCCTGACCAATCCTGTAATCTGGAAGAAGCCTGGAGTCAGTGTCTGGGCCTTTCCTTCATACTGGGCGAACCTGGTGCTCCTGGTACCTGCTGGCACCTGTGCCAGCCTGGCTCAGGGCACTGTGTTTCTCGTTCCCTGTTTGTGGACTGAACCACCCCCTCAGCCGTTGGGGAAGGGGGGCTTCTTGGCAGTGGAGCAGGGGCAGGGGAGGGGGTGGCTGGTGACCCTGGTGGGAAATTCACCATTCTTGGGGGAGGAGAGGAAGCCTGGGTAAGAGACGAGGTTGGGGGGAGTGCGGAGGGTTGAGCTGGAGTGGAGGGCAAGACCTGATGACCCCCTTCCCTGCTTTGCCCACACTGAGGAGCTGGGGTGAGAAGCCAGGCCTGTGAGAGCGGATAGATGAGAAGTGCTGTTGGTGAGGCTGGGTAGCGGGCGGGCAGCCCCGGCTGACCTTCTCATAGCCCCCCAGTGGAGAGCAGAAGGCTCTGGGACTGAGCTGCAGGGCAGGCTGCCCCCAACCCGTCCCGCCTGCTACCCTGCAGAGTGGTCCAGAGGCAAGCAGAGTCCTTTCTGCTGCAGTCTCTCCTCCCTACAGCCTTGTGAGGGGTGGCAGGCAGGTGCTTCGCTGGCCCTGAAGGGGGTCTTCTGAGAGGTGGCCTGGGTGGCAAGCTGGCCTTGGTCTCCCAGGGGCTCTGGGTGGGCTTCCCCTCCCCTCCCACCCCACCTCTAACACTGTTTCATTTCCAGCAATTAGCAAACACATCGACAAGCCAAAACCTTTCCAGCCAAGTCGATATGTCTTAAGACAGGCCTCAGCCCACTCAGGCACCCCACCCCCCCAAAACCAGCCTTTTCTTTGGGGCATGACTTTTTCCGGGGAGGGGAACAAAATTGGGTTGTAGAAACGTTTTTCTCTTTTCTTGGTTTCTTTTTCTTGCAAACAAATTTTGCTTTTTTTGGCTTATTTTTTCTGCCTCCCCCACCCTCCCCTTTTCTGCTTTCTCTCCTCCCCTCCCCATCCACTACCTCCCCCCGACCCCCATCTTTCCCCACAAAATTGTCCTTTTTTCTCTGTTTTGTGTTCCCGGTCTTAGGTCCGCTCACAAAAAAACGTGACGAGGCGACGCTCAATCCGCCAGACACAGGTAGATTTAAAAATCCCGCTGCTGCATGTGGTTGCTTATCAGAGAACGTTCATGGCCCTGACCCTCACTAAATGTCCCCAACAGCCCCCAAGGCCCCTCAGTCATTCTCCCAACTAAAATGAAAAAGAAAAGAAAAGAAAAATTTTTAATAATTGGAAAAAAGAATTATGAAAACTTCAAACAAAATTTGAACAATGTTGGACCCACTAGAAAACCTGCCAGAAAAGCTAACCATGGTGAAAATCAGCTGAAAAATGAAAAGAAATTGGAATGTCAGAAAAAAAATCAAAAGAATTGGATAAAATGTATTGAATTTGAAAGAAATCTGGACGGTTTTGAAACTTGTGAAATGTAACATTTGAAAGAAAAACTATTTGAAATTGAAGCAAAACAACAGTTCAAAAAAATTTTAAAGTTGGCAAATTGATGACACCATTGAACATCAGAAGCCTGTCGCAATTTCCAAAACCCTGTCAGACACAGAAAACGCAAACATTGGAAGTGAATGAAAGAATGTGAAAATTTTTGAAAACAGGGCCCAATATCTTGAAGTTTCACCACAAAATTTTGAAAAAAAAAATGCAAAGAATTTTTTTCTTTTTTTCTTTTTTTCCAAAATGGATCTTTTTTGTTTTTTCTTTTCTTGTTGAATCTGCCCCAAGAGCTTCTTGCTTTTTGGTTGTTGTTTTTTCTTTCTTTCTTCTTTCTTGATCCTGTTTTTGTTGTTGGTTTTGAATTCTTGTTGCCCCAGCCCCTCTTCCTGCTCCTTCCCTTTCTGACCCCTCCTCCCCCCACACTGGGAGAGGGGTGGGGTGAGGATGGGAGAACTGAGGACATTTAGGACAGGACCTTGGCGGGAAGGAGATTCCAGCCTGAAAGTGCTGGAAGGTCACTTGAGGTTCAGGAACAAAGCGGAGAGGACAGGATTTGGGGAGGACACAGAAAGAGTGCTGCCTACTAGGAGCTCTGGCGGAAGCAGTCAGAAGCATGGGGGCTGCAGAGGGGGTCTTAAGAGATGGGAGGCAGGAAGCTGTCTGTGAGGTCTAGGGGAATGTCTTAGTGACCTGCAGGTTGATCTTCTGGCAGGAGGGACATTTCTAGCAGGATAAGGGAGGTGGGCAGAGGCGCTGGGGACCAGCTGTGGAGGCCCAGGCCTGGCTTTGGTTTGCTGAGTGTCCTGGCTAGCAGGGAGAGCCGGTGTCAAGAAAGAGGAGGGCTTGTGGCCAGGGGTGACCCCAGCCCTAGCACTGTGGCTGAATCGTGGGGAGCTCCAGGGGAGGGTACTGTAGCCTCAGGGACCCTGGCAAGCACTCTCAGACTCCCGTCTCCTCTGGAATTAGTCACCCTTCAGTCCAATCTGGAGCGACTCAAGGGCTTCATCACATGTGGCATTGATCAGGGGCTCCTCTGGGGGCATGGCAGGAAAGAGTCCCAGTGCAGAACCCAGGGCTCAGGCCAGTTTGGGGGTGTCCAAGACTAGAGAGCTGCACCCTGGCTTCATTAAGCAGGCTCTTCCTCCTCCTGCCACAGTAATTAGGCTGGGGGTTGCCATGGTGACTAGGGAGGTGACCTAGAAAGGAATTAGGGCGGGGAGGAGACCAAGCCCCAGGGACCCTAGGCCTGGCACCCCATCACCCACAGACCAGGGACCCTGACCTGGCACCCCTCACCCACAGACCAGGGACCCTAGGCCTGGCACCCCTCATCCACAGACTAGGGACCCTAGGCCTGGTACCCCCTCACCCACAGACCAGGGACCCTAGGCCTGACACCCCTCACCCACAGACCAGGGTACCATGTGGAGCGGAGGCCCAAGGGCTAAGTCGGAGGAGACTCCAGGACCCTCCCAGCAGCTCCAGCTCCAAATTCTAGCCGCGGGAGCTTGCTCTTCGCAGGGACAGGAAGGAGATGTGCTGGTGGGGGGTGCTGGGGGTTCCCTGGATCCAGCAGATGTCCTAAGGAGGGCCACTTCCCACCCCCAGCCTCTGTGGGGTTTCTTGGAAGGTCTGCATTGGAGGAGTGCCATGGGGCAGGCTGGCATAGGGTCGGGAGGGACTGTCTGCCAGGGCTAGCTGGGGAGGGAGGAGGGGAATCCGGTCTTGCCCCCCAGGGATGGGAGTGACATGTCTCCTGAGCTCTGGGCCAGTCCTCAGCAGGCTTGGGAGCTGGGCAGTGCTGCTTCCGGTCTGACTGCGTCCTTGTCCCTGACCCCCGGCCCACCTGCCCACCCCCTCCCCACGCAGATATCCGTGACCCTGGGAAGAAGCCCGTGATGCTGTTTCTCCACGGCGGCTCCTACATGGAGGGTACCGGAAACATGTTCGATGGCTCAGTCCTGGCTGCCTACGGCAACGTCATTGTAGCCACACTCAACTACCGCCTTGGGGTGCTCGGTGAGGGTGGGCAGCCAACTCTGGGGATGGGGAGAGTCTGGGAGGTGGGCCTGGTGGGCAGGGTTCCCCCACATCCAGCAGAATAGCTTGTGGGCTGGACTGAGCTGCCCAGAAAGGGGGCAGGGGCGCTGTGACATATCCAGGGAGCCCTCTTCTTCTTCCACTCCCAGGTTTTCTCAGCACCGGGGACCAGGCTGCAAAAGGCAACTATGGGCTCCTGGACCAGATCCAGGCCCTGCGCTGGCTCAGTGAAAACATCGCCCACTTTGGGGGTGACCCCGAGCGCATCACCATCTTTGGGTCCGGGGCAGGGGCCTCCTGCGTCAACCTTCTGATCCTCTCCCACCATTCAGAAGGTACCAGCCGTGTCCCAGCCCGCCCCACCCTTCCCGACCCTGCCAGCTCCCCCTTCTTCAGGCTGGTACTCACAGCCTGGCCTGAGGTCTGCCTGTCCCACCAGGGCTGTTCCAGAAGGCCATTGCCCAGAGTGGCACTGCCATTTCCAGCTGGTCTGTCAACTACCAGCCGCTCAAGTACACGCGGTTGCTGGCAGCCAAAGTGGGCTGTGACCGAGAGGACAGCGCCGAAGCTGTGGAGTGTCTGCGTCGGAAGCCCTCCCGGGAACTGGTGGACCAGGACGTGCAGCCCGCCCGGTATGGGGTGGGAGAGGGCTGGGTCCAGGCCTTCACTCTACTTGCTGGTTCCAAGGAGGCTGAGGTGACAGGTGCCCATGGGCATCCCATTTGGCAAGGAGAAATGGGCCGGGCACCATGGCTCACGCCTGTAATCCCAGCACTTTGGGAGGCTGAGGCGGGTGGATCATGAGGTGAAGAGATTGAGACTATCCTGGCCAACATGGTGAAACCCCGTAGGCTGGGCGCGGTGGCTCACACCTGTAATCTCAGCACTTTGGGAGGCCAAGGCAGGTGGAGTGCCTGAGCTCAGGAGTTCAAGACGAGCCTGGGGAACAGGGTGAAACCCCGTCTCTACTAAAAATACAAAAAATTAGCCGGCCTTGGCAGTGTGGGCCTGTAACCTCAGCTACTCAGGAGGCTCAGAGAGGAGAATTGCTTCAACCTAGGAGGAGGAGGTTGCAGTGAGCCGAGATCTCGCCCTTGTACTCCAGCCTGGGCGACAGAGTGAGACTCCATCTCAATACAAAAAATTAGCTGGGTGATTAGAACACCTTAAGCAGTAAAAAAAAAAGAAAAAGAAAAAGAAAAAAGAAAGAAAAGAAAAAAAATTAGCTGGGGGTGCGTAAAAAGAAAGCAAAATGTTTTATCATGGTTTTTGCTTCAGCAGCTTTAGAACAAATTAAAAGTCAACTCTGATGCCAAAAAAAAAAAAAAAAAAAAAGCTGGGTGTGGTGGTGTGCACCTGTAAGTCCCAGCTACTTGGGAGGCTGAGGCAGGAGAATCGCTTGAACCTGGGAGGTGGAGGTTGCAGTGAGCTGAGGTCACACCACTGCACTCCAGCCTGGCGACAGAGCGAGACCCTGTTTCAAACAAAAAAAAAAAAAAAAAAACACATACACACACACAAAAAAAAAAAACAAGGAGAAATGGGCTTCAGGCCCCCATTAAGTGGCCTTCTCTTGCAAGCCTTCCTTTAGTGGAGGTGCCCAGAAGAGCAGGTGAGCTCAGGGTGCTGTAAAGTGCTTTGGGAAGACTTCCAGAGAGGCCAGACCTCCCAAAGGACCCACTGGAGGATTTCAAGTTGGGAAAAAGGGTCTTGCAGGTGGAGGGAAGCATCTTTGTGTGGGCCTAGCAGGCCACAGGCTGCGAGGAGGCCACTGAGCAGGTGGTGAGACCCTGACCCCTTATCCCTAGCTACCACATTGCCTTTGGGCCCGTGGTGGACGGCGACGTGGTCCCCGATGACCCTGAGATCCTCATGCAGCAGGGAGAATTCCTCAACTACGACATGCTCATTGGCGTCAACCAGGGAGAGGGTCTCAAGTTTGTGGAGGACTCTGCAGAGAGTGAGGACGGTGTGTCTGCCAGCGCCTTTGACTTCACTGTCTCCAACTTTGTGGACAACCTGTATGGCTACCCGGAGGGCAAGGATGTGCTTCGGGAGACCATCAAGTTCATGTACACGGACTGGGCTGACCGGGACAATGGCGAAATGCGCCGTAAGACCCTGCTGGCGCTCTTCACCGACCACCAATGGGTGGCACCAGCTGTGGCCACCGCCAAGCTGCACGCCGACTACCAGTCTCCTGTCTACTTTTACACCTTCTACCACCACTGCCAGGCGGAGGGTCGGCCTGAGTGGGCAGATGCAGCGCATGGGGATGAACTGCCCTATGTCTTTGGTGTGCCCATGGTGGGTGCCACCGATCTCTTCCCCTGTAACTTCTCCAAGAATGACGTCATGCTCAGTGCCGTGGTCATGACCTACTGGACCAACTTCGCCAAGACTGGGTGAGGGCCAGAGGGGCTGGGCGGGGCTGGGCGGGGCTGGGCGGGGTGGGCGGGGTGGGCGGGGCCCTGCCTCGTTCACATGGCTGCCATCCCTCTGTTAAGGCACTCTGGGCTGCCCTCTTGCTCAAGTGAAACTAACCTAGACACCTCTGTGCCAGGCATTGAGTTGAATGTGGGAGATTCAGCAGCATCAGACAGAGAGACCCCTGTCCTTTCTGGGGAGTGTGGGGGCCCACTCAGTGGCTTGGTGTCCGTCCCTCCTTCCTCTTTGTCTGACCCCTGCCCCCTGCCCGACCCCCCTAGGGCTCAGCATCTGGCTGGCTGCTCAGTTGTGTGTGTGTCTGAGGGTGTGCAAAGTTTGTCTGTCTGTTTCTTTATTTCTGTCTCTGGAAATCCATGGACAGCTCTCCTCTTCCCTCTGCTCTCTTTGGTCTGTTTACTTTTTGCTGTTTCTGGCTGGTAGCTGATTTCAGCCTGGCTGTCTCTCTGTCTCTGGCTGTCCCTCCCGTGTCTTTGACTCTGTCTCTGTCTCATTCAGTCTCAGCTTCTGCTTCTCCCTGGCTATCTCTGTGTCTGCCCCTGCCCCTCTGCTCGAATTTCTGGCTATCTCTGGCAGTCTGTCACCATCCCTATTTGTCTCTCTGACTTTGTCTCTTGCAGTTTTTCTGTCTCTTCACATCCATCTGTGTCTCTCTGCCTTGGTGACTTTTTCTCTGGCTTTCCCACTCCCCCGCTGTCTGTCTGCCTCCCTGCCCACTGCCACCCACCCTTCTTCAGAGCCTTGCCCTCACTCCTCCTTTCCCTGCCCTCCTGTGCCCACAGGGACCCCAACCAGCCGGTGCCACAGGATACCAAGTTCATCCACACTAAACCCAATCGTTTTGAGGAGGTGGTGTGGAGCAAATTCAACAGCAAAGAGAAGCAGTATCTGCACATAGGCTTGAAGCCACGTGTGCGTGACAACTACCGCGCCAACAAGGTGGCCTTCTGGCTGGAGCTTGTGCCTCACCTGCACAACCTGCACACGGAGCTCTTCACCACCACCACACGCCTGCCTCCCTATGCCACACGCTGGCCACCTCGCCCACCCGCCGGTGCCCCGGGTACACGCCGACCCCCGCCACCCGCCACCCTGCCACCCGAGCCCGAGCATGAGCCAGGCCCGAGGGCCTACGACCGCTTCCCCGGGGACTCGAGGGACTACTCCACGGAGCTAAGCGTCACCGTGGCCGTGGGTGCCTCCCTCCTCTTCCTCAACATCCTGGCCTTTGCTGCCCTCTACTACAAGCGGGACCGGCGACAGGAGCTGCGCTGCCGGCGGCTTAGCCCACCTGGTGGCTCTGGCTCTGGCGTGCCCGGCGGGGGCCCCTTGCTCCCCGCTGCGGGCCGAGAGCTGCCACCAGAGGAGGAGCTGGTGTCCCTGCAGCTGAAGCGGGGTGGTGGCATCGGGGCGGACCCTGCTGAGGCTCTGCGCCCTGCCTGCCCACCCGACTACACCCTGGCCCTGCGCCGGGCACCAGACGATGTGCCTCTCTTGGCCCCGGGGGCCCTGACCCTGCTGCCCAGTGGCCTGGGGCCACCGCCACCCCCACCGCCCCCGTCCCTTCATCCCTTTGGGCCCTTCCCCCCGCCTCCCCCCACCGCTACCAGCCACAACAACACGCTACCCCACCCCCACTCCACCACTCGGGTATAGGGGGCGGCGTGGGGAGGCCCTCCTCCCCCACCCACCCTGGCCCGGCCCCTCCGAAGGCAGGGAGGAGGACTTGGCGACTGGCTTTTCTCCTGTGGAGTCGTCACGCGCCGTCCAGCAGCGCAAAGGTGGACATGGGACTCCTTGCTGCGACATGTGCTTTCCCATGCGGAGAAGCCCAGTCTCTTCTCTGGACCTGGGCCTTTGAACAACTGGGGGGCATTTTCTCCCCTCCATTGGGACACCCGTCTTCGGTGTGTGGAAATGTGGAAGTATTTTCCCAAGTGGAGGTGTGCTTTCTCAAGGGGGTGTGTTTTCCCATGTGCAGGGTGAGGTTTTTTTTGCCGCCCTGGACACATGTTGGCCCCCTCAAAGAATTTCTGTGGGGATTTGTACCCCAGAATCCTGTTCCCTCATGCCTTCTCCCACCTCCTCCCCTCCCTTCCCCTGGAGACCCTGGAAGTGGTGTGTTCACATACAGTGACCTTTGGCCACCAGACCACAGAGGGTGGAGCCTGGGAAGCAGCGAGGATATCACAGCCCCCCTCGACCCTGCCTCCCCTGCGCCCCACCCTGGCGAAGCATGTTCCCCCGCCCCCCCGCACCTCCTTTTGGCACAAGTCAGACGGAAGCACGTTCTCCAAGGAGGCCCTCCCCTTCCACAGAGGACAGGCACAGATTTCCTGCCGGGGGGAGGGAGGAGTCCACGCATCCCAGTGCTGCCTGGAAGCTTCTTTTCCCGTGGCCCAGGATGCATTTCTGAGTGGAAACATGTTTTTGCATGTGGATGTGTGTTTCCCAGGCAGGTGGTCCCTCTCTCCCCAGCACTTCCCTGCCTCCCCCAGGCCTCAGGCCCAGCACTTAGTCCCTCCTCTCTTGGCAAGTGAGCACAGACCTCTAGTTGACAGGAGCTGAGGACGGTGTAAAACCCAGAGGGAGGACCCCCTCCCTCCCCCAGAGATGAAGAGGTGGGGGGAGGGGGCGTGGCACGTGCGGCCCACAGAGGCCATGCATGTCTGACCAAAGCCCTCAGCCCTCATGGGGGCGAGGACAGCCTTTTCCTCAGGCCTCAGAGCACTGCTCAGCTGTGCCAAATCGGGTAGGTGGATTTGAGCAGAAAGACGCCCAAAATGTGACAAGCATTTCCCAGTTCCAGGCAGGACAGGAGAAACTAGGGGCAAGCGGGATACAGGGTGAGGGATGGGGCGGGTTAGGGGGGTCCCCTCTGTGCCCCTTCTCGCTGTGTCTCCCCGACCCTGCCTCAGTTCCCCATTCCCCTTCATCTTCATCTCCCTCTTTGAAGCTGTCTGCATCTCAGCATCAGACCAGCCTTCTCCTCAGCTGACCACCCTCCTTCTCTGACCCCTGCCCCCTCCTTGGCTGAAAGAAAAGAGCCTTGAGGGGCCAAGGGGAGGCAGGTCTTATCAGGCAAATTGGGGAGAATGAGGTCAGCGGTGATGAGGAACGGATGGAGGGGGCAGTGGGGACGGAGCTTGGGCAGACACAAGCAGGAAGAATCTAAAATGTGTGAGGTGACTCCCTGGAGGGCCTTGGGTTTGAGCCTCTGGGGAAAGAATGATGTCAGGAAGGGCTTAGGGGATGCCAGTGGACAAGGGGAGAATCCTCATCTGCTGGCATTTTGTGGGGTGTTAGTGCCAAACTTGAATGGGGGTGGGGTGCTATCTTCCACTGACACCCAAATCCAGAGTCCCTGGTCTTGAGTCCCCAGACCTTCGCCTTATGACTGTCCCGACTGTCCCTTCTCCTCCTACCTCCATCCATGGAAAATTAGTTCTTTTCTGATCCTTTCCCCTGCCTGGTCTAGCTCCTGTCCAAACAGCCATGCCCTCGAAATGCTAGAGACCTGGGCCCTGAACCCTGTAGACAGATGCCCCCAGAATTGGGGCATGGGAGGGGGGCTAGGGGACCCCATGATTCAGCCACGGACTCCAATGCCCAGCTCCTCTCCCCAGAACAATCCTGATAATCCCATGTCCCTACCCCAACCCTTTGCGGCTCTGTACACATTTTTAAACCTGGCAAAAGATGAAGAGAATATTGTAAATATAAAAGTTTAACTGTTGGTTATGCCTTCTCTGTTGTGGGGAGGGTGGTCTCTGAAGAAACAAGCCCCGGGCAAGTGACGGGGGAGGAGGGGTCCTGACCCACAGCCCTGCTTTTCAGGGACCAGCTCTGAGGCCTGAGAGGGAGGGGGAGTGGGTGAAGGGGTCTAGTTGCCATGGTAACGGGTCTGTTCGGCAAATGAACTGTCTGTGCTGAGACTGGAGCTTAGGGTCGTTCTATAATAGAAGGAGGGACAAGGGCTGATGGGGGCAGATGCCAAACAGGCCAGAGGCCCAGTGGGCTGATTCAGGCAGCTGGCTTAGCAGAGGCCTGTGAGGTGAGAGGCGTGGCCTCTGCCAAGGCCTGGGCTCAGGTGGGAGGGGCAGCCATGGGCCCAGGACTCAGGGTGGCCCCATGGCACACTGTAAGGGAGTGGACTGGCACCATTGTGACCCGCTCACTCCCAGGACCCTCAGGGACAGGCAGGCAGCCAGTGGACACTGTGGGCACAGTGGGCTGGGGGCCTAAGGGCCCCGGTGGCCCTAGGCACCCCATGGCTATGGCAGAGCGGCCGAGGCCCGAGTGGGCCTCATATCACGACTGCAACACCAACAGCTGCCAGGACCTGGGCAACTCCGTCCTGTTGCTGCTGGGCCTCATCATCTGCGTTAACATTGGCATCAATATGGTGACCCTGGTCAGGGTGGGGCCGGGCAGGAGGGAACTGGTGGGATGTGGGGGCTGGGCCTGGTGGTCAGGGCCTGCCTGGGATCACTATGTCTCCCCCATCTAGCTCTGGAGCCGGCTCCGTGGGGTCTTACACCAAGCGTTCCACAATATCGTTTGTGAGAAAGGTGAGCAGGGCTCGGGGGTGAGCATAGGAGGGGCAGAAACCAAAGCGCTCTAGCCTCACCCCTGAATTAGCCCCTTCCCTTCTTGCTCTTCCCTCTCAGACACCAGAGCTGTGCAGCTGCCCTCTTCGGGCCCTGCCTCTCTGTCCCTGTAGGAGCTGGCCTCCCCAGTAGTCTCACCTCTCCCCATCCACAGAAGCTCCTAAATTATCCTCACCGGAAAAGCAGACCCAGCCCTCGAAGAAGCAGAGTTCCCCTGCAGTCCATCTTCGGTGCACCACAGATCCTGTGATGATGACTGTGACCCCACCCCCTCCTCGCCACCGTCGCCGTCGAGGCTCTCCCGCACGCTGCACTCACTGCCCAGTAACTTGGGCTCCTGACACTGATGATGAGAAACCCCAATGTCAGTACCCAGCCATCTGCTGCCACCACTGGGATGGCCCCAAGGACTGGGAAGGCTTCCAACCCACTCAGAGGACCTGGGTTCCCTGGACTCAGGATGCCCCAGAGCCCCCTCCCCAGACCATCCACTTCCAGCCTACCATAGAGGAAAGGCCCCTCAAAACAGACATGAGGTCTGAGCTGGGTCTAAGGGCCTATGTGTATCCTGTGAACCCCCCACCTCCCAGCCCGGAGGCTCCTAGCAACAAGAACAGTGGGGAGGGGGCAGTGCTGGAGGCAGAGGCGGCTCAGTGCCAGCCTGTCCACCCTCCCACCCTGGGCCCAGCAGTTGTCCCTGAATTTTTCCGGCGACGCTCCTCAGGCCGAATAGTGTATGATGCCCGGGACGTGAGGCGGCGGCTTCAGGAACTGACCCGGGAGGTGGAGGCCCTGTCCCGCTGCTACCCAATGCCCTCTGGATCCAGCACTGCCGAAGCAACAAGCAAGAATTGGGTGTACCGCTCCCTGACTGAGAGGTGACTGGAAAAAAATTAAAAGGAGAGAGGAGATGATCTGTGGTGGTGTTGAGGTGTGGCTGTGAAGAGAATGCCGTCCCTGGCCACAGGGCGCTGAGCCCTGAGGACCCTCATCAACCTTTAACCCCATAGGCCTATCCCTGTCCTCAGCCTTTCCCAGGCCCTTCTTGGTTCCAAGGCTCTCATCTGCCTCTACCTTGTTTTTCTTTCTTTTTCTTTCTTTCTTTTTTTCTTTCTTTCTTTCTTTCTTTCTTTCTTTCTTTCTTTCTTTCTTTCTTTTTTCTTTCTTCTTTCTTCTTTCTTTCTTCCTTCTTTCTTTCTTCTTTCTTTCTTTTTTTTTTTTTTTGTATTTTAGTACAGACAGGGTTTTGCCATGTTGGCTAGGCTGGTCTTAAACTCCTGACCTCAGGTGATCCGCTCACCTTGGCCTCCCAAAGTAGTGGGATAACAGGCGTGAGCCACCGCATCTGGCCATGCCACTGGTTTTTGTAGAGACCAGGTTTCACCACTTTGTTCAGGTTGGTCTCAAACTCCTGGGCTCAAGTGATCCGCCTGCCTAAACCTCTGAAAGTGCTGGGATTACAGGTGTGAGCCACCTTGCCCAGCCTGTTTCCTCCCCCACCCCTGAGACAGGGTCTTGCTCTGTCACCCAGGCTGGAGTGCAGTGGTGCAATCATGTCTCACTGGAGCCTCAGCTTCCCGAGCTCAAACAGTCTTCCCACCTCAGCCTCCTAAGTAGCTGGGACTACAGGTGCCACCATGCCCAGTTAATACCTTGTTTTCTTTAGTACACAGAGAAGCCCCTAAATTCCACCCCAGGTCCCCAGGCTGTCCTGCACTAGAGGAGAAACCTCCATCTCCATGGCCCTAGCTCCTCAGAAGGCTGGTGCCTGCCAGAGTCCAGGGTTAGGCTGCAGCCAGAGGTGAGGCATGGTTTCCATGTAAGCCCTGGTTTATTTGGGGAGAGACGGCCGAGAGGGTGTCCAGCCCCTCACAGTTCCCCAGTCACCCTGAACCTATTATGCCCTTGAGCAGGATTGGAGCAGAGGATGAAATATTGGGGACCCGCTCAAGAGGTACCTCACTGTAACATCACAGCTCTCTGTGACCTCACTCCTTTGATTAACCCACCATGTCACCTGGGAGGAGACTAAGCTCAGAGAAGCTAAGTGACTTGCTCATGGTTACACAGACACTGAGGATCAAGTTCATGGCGTCAGACGCCCCATCCCATTGCTGCAGAACCAGCCTGGCCCACCAGAATCTACCACCTTCCTCAGTTCGCCATGTGGACTCAGAAACTCAGAAACACAGAAGCTCAGGTCTGTGTTTCTCCTAGACAATTGGGATCCACGTACATGCACACACATACCACTTGGGAACAAGCAGCCATGTGCATAAGCCCAGGCTGAGGAAGCTGGAATTCACCTTCTACTCTAGACACATTCCTGGAATGTGAGCAGATGGACCATTTGCGAATGGCCCTACTTCTCTCATTCAACTAAAGTTACTGATCACTTTCAACTGATTCCATTCAGTGGATATATACTGAGCATCTACTATGTGTTTGGAGGCTGGATGGGAAATGCTCACGGGCCTTTATTTCTGCTGAGTGGTTCACTGTGTAAACAAATGGCTTGCAGTCTCCAGGGTGCCACTCTCACATACCCCAGTGATGCACCTGTTTCAAGTCCAACACTCTTTTTGTCATATTAACAATTACATCTATTTTGTGCTTTGTTAATTTCATGTGGTTTTTCTTTCTTTCTTTCTTTCTTTTTTTTTTTTGGAGACAATCTCTCTCTGTGGCCCAGGCTGGAGTGCAGTGGCACGATCTCGGCTCACTGTAACCTCTGGCTCCCGGGTTCAAGTGATTCTTCTGCCTCAGCCTCCCAAGTAGCTGGGAATACAGGCACCTGGCACCACACCCAGCTAATTTTTGTATTTTTAGTAGAGGCTTCACCATGTTGGCCAGGGTGGTCTCAAACTCCTGACCTCAGGTGATTCACCTGTTTAGGATTACAGGCGTGAGCCACCGCACCCGGCAGGTTTTCTTAAGGTAGCAGCTTAACCGTTTTTCAGCTTGGAGTGCGGGTGGGTCGGTGGGAGTGCAGGTGGTTAGGATGGAGAAGCCATGACTGGGGTTGGTTCCTGGCAAAGGCAGCAACCTCAGTGAGGCAGACGTCAGTGTGGTGAAGGAGCTGCTGGGCCCAGGGACCAGCAACACCTAGAGCTGCAGTCTCTGCCAGGAAGAGTTGGGCAGAGATGAGAGCTAGAGGAATTATGACTGGGAAATAGGCAGAGTAGGGAGGGACTGGTACAGTAGGGTGACGCCTGAGGGGACTCTTACTATCAACTGCCCATCTAGTCACCCTAGCCGCTGGCCCCAAAGTAGCCGTGGGGCAGGGCACACCAACAGGCTATGTAAGTTGCCATAATGTCTGAAAAGAACAATGAAACGGGAAATATCTTATGTATGCTTCAACCCCTGTGAAGACTGTGTCATCCTGTAACTACCCTATTTTCAGCTCTGGAACCAGGTGTGGGGATAAGCAAGCCTCAAGGAGACCGAGGAACAGACTGAGATCTGGGTTATCTGGGGACCGGCTCCACCAAGTAGGAGCCTAGGGTGGAGAAGGCAGCAAATGGATAAAAGCTGCCACCTCCACATTGTGACACTCACTAGCTTGCTTCATTGTGATCTGGCTCCCTTACCAGCTTGTAGCTATCTCTGGGGATTGGCATGAATGCAGTGTGGGTTGGGGCCGGGGCCGGGGGTGGGGGCGGGGGGGTGTGTGGCCCAGGTGGCCCTAGGACCCCCCTCCATGGAAAACCAGCTATGGGATAACACCCTGGGATGTTGCAATCAATACCAAGAAAGCCCCCAGGCTGCTGAGGACATCTTATTCCTGCTGCTGGGCCTTGTCGTTCTTGTCAACATTGGCATCAACATGGCCACTATGGTCAGTGATGATTGTGGACCACCTCTAAGGGTGAAGAGGGCTGAGGGTGGGAGCCAGCTGCAGCCTGCACCTCCACCTGCATGTGCGGTCAAGACTGGGGCGGGAGCAGGAGCGATGGTGCTGAGGGTGGAGATCCTGACCTTCACTCTCTTCCACCCTGCCCCAGATGTGGCATGGACTCCAGAACGCCTTAGACAAGTTGATTGATTGGACTCCTCAGAAAAGTAAGTGTGGCTGCTGGAGAGGGAGGGGACCCCCATCCCCACCCCTGACAACGGCCCTAGAAACCCAGCCCCCAGTGTTCCCAACCTGGAGCTCTTCTGACAATTGCCCTGATCTCATGGACTCTTGCCTTCCCCAGATGAAGTTCAGGCCAGCGAAAGCCCCCCCAGTGGTCCCCCAGACAAGGCTCAGGACATCCACATCCACCGCATCCTGGACCCTGTACAGGTGAAGATGGCCCCACCCACATGGCGTTCCTCTTCCACCTGCCACCACTTCTCCAGCCTTCACAGTAGCAGTCGTCTTCGTTGTCATCGCCGCCGCCGCCGCCGCCGCCGCCGTTGTCACCGTTGCTGCTGCAACCACCAGAAGCAGCCGCAGAACTACGGACAAATCCCCCACAGGCGCTTGGTCTTCCGTAACCCACATCGAGGCCGAAAGACGTCAGGACTGCACCAGGTGCCCTTCTTTGATCGGGAGGACCCAGATTCCTATCTGGAGGAGGAGGACGACCTGTCCTTCCCATATCCCAAGTACCCACGTTGGGGCTGGGGTGGGTTTTATCAGAGAGTGGGCCTGCCCTCCAATATGGGGCTGTGGGGCCACCAGGGCGGAATCCTGGCCAGTCTGCCACCACCCTCTCTCTACTTGTCACCTGAGCTGCGCCGCATGCCCAAGCGTGTAGAGGCCAAGTCCAAGCTGCGATCCTGCGGGCCCCATGGTTCCCAGTCCCGACTGTGGGGCAATGTGGAGGCTGAGCAGTGGGCCTCGTCTCTGCCACCTCCCCGCCGGCTGCCCCCTAACCCCTGTTGGGTCCCCTTGGGGCATGGCCCTTACCCCTCAGTGGGCCGGATACTGTATGACTCCCGGGATCAGCGGCGTCGTGGCATGGAGGGCTTTGAGCCCCCTGCTGCCTTGGTGTCCCGGAACACCCGGCCCCAGGCCCAGGGCAACCGGGAGCACCACTCCCCACAGTCCCACCGGCAGACCCTGCTTTGTCACGCTCATGGCCCGTCCAACCGCAGCCCCCACCCATCCACAGAACACTTAGGCTACAGCTCCCGAGACCCCCATGAGGTGCGGTGCCGGGCAGCAGACTGGGCTGAGGCTCTGCCTGCACGGTGTCCTCTGACTGCCTCCGCCTCCCTGACGGTCTTGGACGAGGCCTCCCACCAACGGAACCCAGCTCCAAGCTCAGTGCGGCTCCCCCATCCCTCCCAGCTGCGGCCCAAAGTCCAGGCTGCAGATCCTGCCCCACCCCCAACCATGTTCGTCCCACTCAGCCGGAATCCAGGGGGCAATGCTGACTACCAGGTGTACGACAGCCTGGAGCTGAAGCGGCAGGTGCAGAAGAGCAGAGCCAGGTCCAGCTCACTGCCACCAGCTTCCACCTCCGCCTCGAGGCCCTCTTTGCACAGGACCAGGAAACTCAACTGACCAGCAGGCGAATATGGGGCGTGGGGCAGGGCATGGAAAGCAAGGAATAAAGAGAAACAGAGTCCAGGAAACACTGTGGTGGATTGTGACTTGGGAGTGCCACTCCTTCGGCCAGCCTGGGTCCCTCCCCTTGGCTTCCTGAAATGAGAAGCCAGTGTCCCCTTCTTGGTGTGAGGTGCCCCTTGGCTTAGTGGCTATGTGCCTGCCAGCAGGCCCTCCTGGTCTGCACCATGCACTATGTATATCTTGCAGCAGCAGACGACAAATGACCGATCTCTGGCCACCACCTGGGTTCTCTATTCTCCCTGTTCCCAGAAGGGATCAGGTCTGGATTCTGAACTCTGTCTTGAGTGGGGCTCTTTGGGATCCACTTAGCACAGGGTACAGGACCAGGCTGAGGCTCTGGATTCCAGCCAGGCCTTCCCCAGGGCCCCGAGGTGGAGGTCTTCCCAATCTTTGGGGTGTTCAAGGGGTGAAGGGTTCAGGATTCTGAAATGAAACTGCAAGAGTGCCGGGGCACAGTGGCTTTCACCTGTAATCCCAGCACTTTGAGAGGCCAAGGCGGGTGGATCACCTGAGGACAGGAGTTCGAGACCAGCCTGGCCAACATGGTGAAACCCTGTCTCTACTAAAAATACAAAAGTTAGCCTAGTGTTGTGGTGGACGCCTGTAATCCCAGCTACTCAGGAGGCTGAGGCAGTGAATTGCTTGAACGTGGGAGGTAGAGGCTGCAGTGAGTAGAAATCACACCACTGCACTCCAGCCTGGGTGACAGAGCGAGACTCCATCTCAAATGAAAAAAAAAAGAAACTGCAGGAGCGATGGAATAAGTGAGTGAGTGAATGAATCATCCAGCAGTAGGGAACAATGGAGACACAGGAGAGGTGCACTGGCCTCCAGACCCCATCACTGTCCACACCAGGTGACTCAAACCTGGTTACCAGAGAATTCCTCATTGTGACCCTGACCACCTGCCTCATTATGACTCAGTACACCCCACAGGAGTCTTGCTCCTGGTGACTATGTGAGGGCCAGGGGGCCCAGGCAGTCCTGGGACCCCAGGCCATGGGTGAGCCAGACTATCACGGAGCCCAGGTGTGCTCTGGCACCAACCCCAAGAAGTGCCAGGACTTAGGAGACTCAATTCTTCTTCTTCTGGGCAGCTTTATCTTGCTCAACGTGTGGATCAATGTGGTGACTCTGGTCAGGGCAGGATCTGGGTAGCAGGACTGGGGGAACCCTGGGGTCTTGAAGGGGCTGAGGTGGGAGGGCTGTCGGGATGTGGCCAGATAAGAGTTGGACTTAGGGACAGGCGCAGTGGCTCACGCCTGTAATCCCAGCACTTTGGGAGGCCAAGGCGGCCAGATCACCTGAGGTTGGGAGTTGGAGACCAGCCCTGCCAACATGGAGAAACCCCGTCTCCACTAAAAATACAAAATTAGGTGGGCGTGTTAGCACGTGCCTGTAATCCCAGCTACTTGGGAGGCTGAGGCAGGAGAATCGCTTGAACCCAGGAGGCAGAGGTTGCGGTGAGCTGAAATTGCGCCATTGCATTCCAGCCTGGGCAACAAGAGTGAAACTCCATCTCAAAAAAAAAAAAAATTAGACTTAGGGGCTCACCCTACTTCCAGACTCACCTCCCCTCCTGTTTCCCTCAGCTCTGGAAGTATCTGAAGAGCTCCTTGCGGATTCTTTTCCATCATTTTTTTCCCAAAGGTGAGTGGGCCTTGGTATGGGTTCCCAGGGATATGGGCCTGTCCCCTTTCTCCTATCCCTGTCCCGGATCTCAGTCCCTAAGGAACCTGGGCCTTGTCCTATCTCACCTCTACCTACAGACAAGCAACCCAGCGGCACAGGCAGCCATCCCATACGTATTTGCTCCTCCGTGGATCCCAAGAACCTGTGCTCAAAAGTCTCTTCCCGTGTCCGTCATCGCCCAGGCTTCCTGCTCAGGCACGTTAACCACCCTGACTCCTGGACACCAGACATGAAGGATGAGAAGGTTTCTAGGTGCTACTGGATGTCACCTAAATGTGGATGTGCCAGGGCTACCAGGGAGTCTCCATGGGGACTGTGCAAGGAGGGGATGATGGGAGCTGGGGAAGCCCCTCAGGTCACAGCCTCTAAGTCTCAAGCGTCCTTGCTCTCCAGGCCAGAGACATCTTCCCAGTTCCCAAAGACGAGCAAGCTGGACATGGGTCCACGCCACCTGCCCCAAGAGAGCAAGACTAAGACTCCAGACTCTGCCCTAGCTCAGGCCCAGATCCGTTCCCCAGCCCACACCCCTGTACGCACCTTCACCCACCCCCAGACCCATTCCATGGCCCACAGCTCTGTGCACACCCCTGCCTACTCCCAGACCCACTCCAAGGCCCACACCCCTGAGGGCACCCACTCCCAGGCCCTGGACACCTCTGCCCAGGCCCAAGCCCACACCTCGGCCCCTGCCCCAGCTCAGACTCTGGCCCACAACCAAGCTCACACCCCAGCTCCCACCCCAACCCAGGCCCTAGCTCACACTCAAGCCCATACCTCAGCCCAGGCCCAAACTCACTCTCAGCCCCACACCCCTGAGCATACACAGCCCCAGGCCCATGCCCCTGAGCACACCTCAGCCCATGCCCCAGCATATAGCCCAGACCACTCTCATCCAGGCCACAGCTCAGTTCCTGTCCCAGCCTCTAACCCACCTCCTCCCAGAACTCTTGCCCCAGCCACTACTCCTGTCCTAGCTCCTACACCAGCCCCTGTCCCAGCCTCTGCCCCAGCCCCTGCCCCAGCACTGGTCATGGCCCTGACTACCACTACCATCCCTGCTCCTGTCCCTGCCCCCACTCCTGCCCCTATCATAGCTCCTACACCCTCTACCCTACCTGCCTTCAGCCATGGCCTCTCCACTGGCCATGTGGTCTATGATGCCCGCAGGGAAAAGCAGAACTTCTGCCATATGTGCAGCCCCCAGGACCCTGGGTATTCCAGAAAAGACTTGGGTACCCTTTTCGGGCCCCAAGAGGGTCAGGACCTGGTGAGTTCTGGTACATCTGAGCAAACAAAGCAATGCAGTGGGGACAGTGCCGAGCCTCCTGCAGGATCCATACTGGGCTACCTGGAGTTGGGGAATATGGAATGGAAGATCTCAGATGATGCCAAAGATAAATACTCCCAGACCAAGACTTTCCCTTACTGCAGTTTTCATCCTTGCAGTTCCAAGAAGAACACAGACTCCCAGGCTCCAGTCTACCCCAAATTCCTTGTCTACTCCCAGGATACTGCATGTGCCAAGCCTTGCTTTCATTCTGCAACCACTGCCCAGAGCTCACTGTGCACCCTTCCTTCACCATGCACTCTTTCCCTGCCGCTCGTTCCTCCCAGATCCTTTGTCCATCCTCAACTCACCAACCATCAGAAGCCCTCGACCTTAATACAAACCCCTACGGTTCTCCCAACCTCCAAAACTCCTCAGTCTAACCCCACTTGCCAAGCCCCCATCCCTTCCCCATTCACCAACATTTCCCAACCCCTGATCCAACCTCAATGCCCTGAATGTCATGAGAGTCTAGGCCTTACCCAAGATTCTGGCCTTCAAAGGCCCCGATGCCCTTCAAAAGACTCCAGAGTTCCCGGGAATCTGGACCTTACCCAAAACCTAGACCTCCACAAAAACCCAGGCCTTACCCAAGATCCAGGCCTCCACAAGAACCCAGGTCTTGCTCAAGATCCAGGCCTACACAAATTTCCAGGCCTTTCCCAAGATTCTTATCTCTGCCAGAATCCAAGTCCTTCCCAAGACTTTGGTCTTCATGAGAATTCAGGAATTACTCAGGATTCCCACCGCCAAAAGAACACAGGTCTGACTCAGGAAGTTGGTATCCTTAGGAGCTCAGGTCTCACCCAACCCTCTGGCTTCCACAAGAAAACACCATTTACCCAAACTTCTGACCTTCAGAGGAGTTCGGGCTTTACACAAGACTCTGGAGTCTACAGGAATCTTGAACCAAACCAAGAGACAAAAGTCTACAAAAGTCAAGATCTCTCCCAAGCAACTGACCATCTAAAGAACCCAGGCCCTGCTAAAGATCCTGGAGGTCACAAGAATACCTGCAACGTCCGAGATCCAGGAGTTGGTAGTACCCCAGGCCTTACAGAAGATTCTGGATCCCAGAAGGGTCCATGCTTTGCCCAAGACTTTGAAATCAACAAGAGCTCAGGACTTATCCAGGAATCTTGTCTCCACAAGAGCCCAGGCCTTGTCCAAACCTCTGACCTCCCAAAGTGCTCAGGCCTTACACAAGACTCAGGAAACTACAATAATCCAGGCCTTATCCAAGACGGTGGTGGCCACAAAGTTCAAGGCCTTGATGAAGATTCCAACCTCCATAAGAGTCCCAGCCTTACCCAAACCACTAAAGTTGAAAGAAGATTTAGCCCTCCGCAAGATGTTGGCGTTTACAGGAGCTCAGAACATAGCCAAGACTCTAATCTCCACAAGTACCCAGGAATTCATCAAGATCCTGGCCTGCATAAAGACCTAGCCCGTGCCCAGGACTCTGGCCTCCCCAAGATTTCAGGCCTTACCCAGGAATCTGGCCCCTACAAGAACTCACACCTTATCCCAGATCCTGGCCTCCACAAGAACCCAAGCCCTGCCCTAGGTTCTGACTCTGCTCAGCTTTTGTCCCCACTTCAGAACCCAAAGTCCACACTGTCTCTGATGAAGTCACTTGTGCCTGAGAAGGCTGCTCAGAAGGAGGATGCACAGCAGCATGTAGTCTGGGCTCCTGTCCAACTCAATCAGAACTCCTGCTCTTCCAAGGCCCAGGTGGTCTCCAATGACCTGCAGACCTTCTCAGAGGTACCTGTACTAATTGAGCTGCAGTCATTCTCCCGGCGGGCAGGCAGCCAACACTGGGTGTACCACCCTGTGGATACAGTTCCTTCAGGCTACCAGAACTATCGTCAGATGTCTATGCCTCCCCAAATCAACTGGAAGTCCCACTGCCCTGGACCAGGCATCCGGGCAGGACATGTGGTTTTTGATGCCCGTAAGAGACAGTTGGCAGTGGGCAAGGACAAGTGTGAAGCTCTGACTCCCAGGCGGCTTCGTCAAGAGGCACCTAGCAACTCAGGGGAAACCACCAAGGAGTGGGGATATCAGAATGTGATGAGAACCTTGGACAAAGAGGGGACAAAAGTGCATCAGGAATAAAGAGGCGAGAGAAATGTTGTGTTTGTTTGAGGACATCCACCCCAGCCCACCCCTGATGCTGGCCACCCACAGAGCCAATGAGGACAAGTCCCTGTTTCTCCTCCATAGCTGCATAGCTAAGCCCATTATCCTTGAGGCCCTAGAGCTGCTCTGTCCATTAGACAAATGTGGTTATTAAAATGTAAATGAGGCTGGGCATGGTCGCTCACACCTGTAATCCCAGCACTTTGGGAGACTGAGATGGGCCAATCATGAGGTCAGAAGTTTGAGACCAGCCTGGCCAACAGGGTAAAACCCCATCTCTACTAAAAATACAAAAATTAGCCAGGCATGGTGGCACATCCCTGTAATACCAGTTACTCGGGAGACTTAGGCAGAAGACTTGCTTTAACCTGGGAGGCAGAGGTTGTGGTTGAGCCAAGATCACACCACTGCACTCCAGCCTGGGTGGCAGAGCCAGACTCTGTCTCAAAAATAAAAAAGTAAATGAAAGTTAAACAAAATTTTAAATTCTGTTCCTCAGTCATATCTATATTTCTTGTTTTTTCTTTCTTTCTTTTTTTTCCTTGACAGTCTTGCTGTGTCACCCAGGCTGAAGTGAAATGGCCCAATCTCAGCTCACTGCAACCTCCACCACCTGGGTTCAAACGATTCTCCTGCCTCAACCTCCCTAGTAGCTGGGATTACATGTGTGCGCCACCATGCCCAGCTAATTTTTGTATTTTTAGTACAGAAGGGATTTCACCACGTTGGCCAGGCTGGTCTCAAACTCCTGACCTCAAGTGATCTGCCCTCCTTGGCCTCCCAGAGTGCTGGGATTACAGGTGTGAGCCAGGGCGCCTGGCCACATTATCTACATTTCAAGTGCTCAACAGCTGCATGGGGCTAGTGGCTACTGTATCAGACAGGACCAACTCAGGACATCACCATCATCACCGAAAATTATATGGAGAGCAATGCTTTAAAGTTTAGAGGAACTATTCCTTGTCACCCATTTATTTCTCTTTTTTATGAGACAGGATTTCACTCTTGTTGCCCAGGATAGAGTACAGTGGTACAATCTTGGCTCACTTCAACCTCCGCCTCCTGGGTTCAAACGATTCTCCTGCCTCTGCCTCCGGAGGAGCTGGGATTACAGGTGTATGCCACCATGTCTGGCTAATTTTTTGTATTTTTTTTTTTTTTTTTTTTAGTAGAGATGGGGTTTCAACATGTTGGCCAGGCTGGTCTCAAACTCCTGACCTCAGATGATCTGCGTGCCTTGGCCTCCCAAAGTGCTGGGATTATAGGCATGAGCCACCCTGGCCGGCCCTTGTCACCCATTCTTAACATCTTCAAAGCCCCCACAGAGTCCAGAGAACTTAGTTCTTCTTTGAGTGCCTCGGAAGCCACCCTCTGGGGAGGAGATGAGATGCAGGGATGCCCAATGCCTGGTTACTCCAGACTGTGAGAAAGAGCCCAGTCTCCAGTTCTCTTGATCTGGCCTCTTGGGTCACAGCCAGATGTGTGTGTATGGGAACTACCTCTGCAGTTCTGGGATGTTTTGGTGCTCTCGGTTCTCCCAGGGATCCCAGCCCTGGTTGCTGAGGGAGAAAAGCTCTCTGTCAGTGACTAGGAACCTCTGACATCTGGGCTTCCCAAATTGATCTCTAGAGTTGGGGGGTCTCTTCCTTTACAGTCCTCTAATTTTCCTAGGTGTCCCTCCTTAAGTCTCTTATCCATGGACTTAGGCCTATGCCATCCTGGAGGCAGACCAAGTGCAGAAGGAATGTAAGAAGTCCTGGCCCAGGCTAGGTGCAGTGGCTCATGCCTGTAATCCCAGCACTTTGGGAGGCCAAGGCAGGCAGATCATCTGAGGTCGGAGTTCGAGACCAGCCTGACCAACATGGTGAAACCCAGTCTCTACTAAAAATACAAAAATTAGCTGGGTGTGGTAGCGGGCGCCTGTAATCCTAGCTACTTGAGAAGCTGAGGCAAGAGAATCGCTTGAATTCAGAGATGGAGATTGCAGTGAGCTGAGATCGCGCCATTGCACTCCAGCCTAGGCAACAAGAGCAAAACTCAGTCTCAAAAAACAAACAAACAAAAAAAAATTCTGGCCCAGTGATGGATTAGTCTGATCTGTGGGCCTGCCCCTGGTTTCCTATCTTTCTATCCAGTTGTCCTGGCTCCTGGTCCCATGGTGGTTTACAGGTGTGTTCTGCTCCTTGATAGCATGAGTTACTTAAAGCAATTTCCTGCTCTTGATAATTTTCCATTGCCTTGCCCTAGCCTAGCTGGGAGTATCTTCTGGACTTGATTTTCAGCCCTGATAACTCTTCTGTGTACACATACAAACTCTGAGATCCCAAAGTGTTTTCCCTGCCATGACTCAGGTAGCAGTAACCTGAGGTGGGCATCACTAATATGTATGTCTCCTCTATGAGTCCAACGTCCATTTCTGAGTCACCATCTGTGTGCTCCTGCCTAACACTACCACCTTTGGGATTCCAAGATGCTGCCCCCACCACCCAGCCAGGGAACCCTTTTCCAGCACCTCCCTGACTCAGCTCTGACCTTGGACACGTCATATACAACCTTTCTAGGCAGTACTCTGCTTATCCCCAAAATGAGGAAGTTATAATTGCACGGAAGAATTCTCATAGATATAAGTGAGCAGGGCTCCTGTATCACACAGAGATGCAGGGGCCCCAATCTCTCCCCAGGTCCTAGGGTATGTCCCTCTTTACTTTTTTTTTTTTTGAAACGGAGTCTCGCTCTGTCACCCAGGCTGGAATGCAGTGGCGTGATCTCAGCTTACTGCAACCTTTGCTTCCCGGGTTCAAGCGATTCTTCGGCCTCAACCTCCCAAGTGGCTGGGACTACAGGCACACACCACCACGCGAGGCTAATTTTTTAATTATTGGTAGAGACAGGGTTTCACTATATTGGCCAGGCTGATCTCGAACTCCTGACCTCGTGATCTGCCCGCCTCGGCCTCCCAAAGTGCTGGGATTACAGGAGTGAGCCACTGCGCCCAGCACTTTTTTCTTTTTTGAGACGGAGTTTCACTCTTGTCGCCCAGGCTAAATTGCAATGGCATGATCTCAGATCACCACAACCTCCGCCTCCTGGGTTCAAGTGATTCTCCTGCCTCAGCGTCCTGAGTAGCTGGGATTACAAGCGCCGCCACTACGCCCGGCTAATATTTGTATTTTTGTAGATACGGGGTTTCGCCATGTTGGCCAGGCTGGTCTTGAACTCCTGACCTCAGGTGATCCACCTGCCTCTATCTCCCAAAGTGCTGGGATTACAGGCGTGAGCCATCGCGCCTGGCCCGTCCCTCATTAATGTTTGTGACTCAGATCCATCCTATTACCCGTCTCAAATCTCAAGGAATGTTTGAGTGGAGTTGACATGGGCATGAAAAGAGACGAAATAGTCGATCTCCAGAGGAACTACAACTTCCATCAGGCACTACTTCGGCGGAACGGGAAACGATGTGGGGGAGTGGCTTTACGCCCTAGTAGCGCGGGAAACTACAACTCCCAGGATAACGCGAGATCGCAGCAGAACGAAAAGAGTGACTGAACTCTGACTGGCGACCCAACCCGGCCGAAACCACCCCGACAGCCTCCAGAAAGGGGCGTGGCCTAAAATGTAGGGGCGTGGCCACGTGGGCATCAGGAAGAAGTAACCTGTTGAATCTGTTTCTCCTCCCCACCCTTACTGCTTTTTCCCATAAGGGAGAAGCCGCAGACCAATGAACCTCTTCAAAGAGGTAAAAGGAGGTAGACAAGAGGCGGCGGCGGAAGCTCTTGTCTCCGTAGGAGGCGCCAACAGTTACTTTTTACCTGCTGAGTCCGGTGAACCAGTTCATGGGGGCAGGGACCTGCATATGAGAAAAGGGCCAGGATAGAGGAGGTATTTATTTGTTCATTTTGAGAATTAAATTTAGAACCCATAATCTACAGACCCATTTGTAGACTGTGTCTGGGGCACTCGCTCGGCCTCAAAAGGAGGAAAGAACGAGGGCGACTTTTTGGCAGCAAAGGAAAGGCCCGTCTCGGCTACCTGCCTTCCGTGTTTTCCCTAGCCTAAAGCGATAGAACCAAATGGCTTCCATGGTCTGGGGAAGTGCCCCCTGGTGGGGCCCGCCGCCCCCGGCCCCAGCTCGGCCGCTCACGGACATCGACTTCTGCTCCGGGGCGCAGCTGCAGGAATTGACCCAGCTGATCCAGGAGCTGGGTGTGCAGGAGAGCTGGAGTGACGGTCCCAAGCCGGGAGCTGACCTCCTCCGGGCCAAGGACTTTGTCTTCTCTTTGCTTGGTAAGTCACCCTACTTGCCTTTGGGAACTCACAGCCCTCAGCCTCGCCACCACGACGCCCTCATGTTCCCTTCACTTTTTTCAGGTCTAGTTCATCGTCGGGACCCCCGCCTTCCTCCCCAGGCAGAGCTCTTGCTGCTTCGTGGTGGGATTCGCGAGGGTTCCCTGGATCTGGGGTATGCACCCTTGGGTCCCTACGCCCGGGGACCTCACTACGATGCTGGCTTCACACTCCTAGTGCCTCTGTTTTCGCTGGACGGCACTGAGCTGCAACTGGACCTGGAATCTGGTTACACACAGGTCCGCCTCCCAGAACTGGTATGCGGAATCCCCATCCGGGAGATGTGGCAGGATTGCTTAGGATCCCCTGTCCCAGGAGGATGTGATTCGATCCACCGAACCGAGAGCAAAGAAAGTCCCAAGGACTGGCACAGCTCTGTAGATCAGCGGCACAGCCACGTCACTGAGCGGGAGGCGCCAGTGTCTTTGGAAAAATCACCTAGTGACGTTTCAGCGTCCGAGTCTCCACAGCATGACGTCATCGACCTTGGCTCCACCGCACCTTTGAAAACACCGAGTAGTGACGTCACCAAGGCAGCCGTCGAAAGCCCAGTCCCAAAGCCGTCGGACGCTCGGGACGCATGGCCCACATTATGCCCCGCCCAGGTGGCTGCCTGGTTCTTTGCTACGCTGGCGGCAGTCGCCGAGTCTCTGATCCCGTTCCCCGGTGCTCCACGTCTGGTGCATGCAGCTCGCCACGGGGGTTTCACCACCATCCTCCTGGCTACCCCTGAGCCCCCTCGCCGCCTCCTGCTCTTCGACCTGATCCCAGTGGTGTCCGTGGCCGGCTGGCCCAAGGGGGCTCGGAGCCACTCTTGGGCTGGTCCACTGGCCTCCGAGTCGGCTTCCTTCTACCTGGTGCCGGGTGGCGGCACCGAGCGGCCATGCGTCTCCGCCTGGCAGCTCTGTTTCGCCCGCCAGGAGCTGGCGCTCAAAGCGCGCATACCAGCACCTCTGCTGCAGGCGTACGCGGCGGCCCAGGCGCTACTGCGCCCGCTGGTGGCCGGGACCCGGGCGGCGGCGCCCTACCTCTTGCGGACGCTGCTGTACTGGGCGTGCGAGCGGCTTCCTGCGCTCTACCTGGCGCGGCCGGAAAATGCAGGCGCCTGCTGCCTCGGGCTGCTGGACGAGCTTGGCCGAGTGCTCGAGGCTGGAACGTTGCCTCACTATTTTCTGAGCGGCCGAGAGCTCCGTACAGGGGACGGCTCCGCTGCGCTCCTCGGGGCGTTGGCCCGGCTCCGCGGGGACCCTGCCAGGGCTCTCCGCGCCGCGGTGGAGGAGGCCAAGGTGGCCCGCAAGGGGGGCGGTTTGGCGGGCGTGGGGGGCGGGGCCCATTAAAGACGCTGCTCCTACTAGTGGAAGTACCTCCGTGGGCGAGGGGGACCTGGGGAGCACTGCTGGCCCCTTGCCTGGGGGGCTGACTGAGTGCCCTGGGCCCGAAGTGCCCCTTCTGGAAGGCCTCCTCAATGGTTCCTCCTCTACATCCCCAGCCCGGCCCCCGGCACGGGTCGCCACGTTCCAGCCTCACTACTCCACATCTGCGGCCAGCAGTCTGCCCGGGGGCAGCTTCCAGAAACCGTCTCTCCCCAGTTATTTTGGTCATTTGTCTTAGGGGCCAATAGAAATGGGAGGAACATATTTGCTGACCAAATGGGGAAAGGAGTTAGGGAGACCAGGAGCGGATCAATTTGGCTCATACAAAGGCAGGGATATTAAGGAGGCCGGATTTCGCCCGAGGCTGGATCTCACCACTACCCCTCCTCCATCTCTCCAGTTCTTCCCCAGCTTTCCTCGTGCGGTTCTGTCCTCACTGACATCCCGGCCAGTAGGGTCCCTCTCCATTCTCCCAGCGTCCGCCATTCCATCTCCCTTAAGCCCAACCTCTCCTTCCCATTCAGAGTTGTGTTCTGGAGGTCCTCTTGTCCCTCCGCCTCTGAAGCCTGAGGTGTGCGGCTTTGCCTGCTTTTAAGACACAGTCCCCACTCTCCTCCTCCAAGGAACCCTGGGGTTCCTCCAGCACAGCTTCACCCTCCTATTTCCCAGCGTCTCCGCCCCCTGCCCCGCCCCCGGGCCGGCTCTCCGAGGAGGGGGAACTGCTGTCGCCGCCGCCGCCTCAGCTTCCCACAGCCGCTGCCGCCGCTGCCGCCGCTCTGCCTGGTCCAGCCACCGGCCCAGTGCCCTGACTTCGCCGGACCTGGGATCTCTGCAGAGACACCCTCACTCCTTCTTGAGGGTCCGGGACGCCTAGCCGGGCGTGGGGGGAAGCTCTGTTTGCGGGGGACAGGGAGGGAGGAGCCTGGAGCCGAAGCCAGCGCCACCCGCCGCCCGCCGGATCAACAGGACAGGACAGGTTGAGGGGCGTCGGGGAAAGGAAGAGGGGGTGCTATAGGCAATCCCGGGGAGGACGAGGAAGCCCTGTCGCAGGAAGCTCTGATCCGCTCTGACTTGTAGGGGGCCTGTTCACATTTGGGGACTGGTGACAACGTGGGTGCACTCCTCCCTTGGGGGGCTGGTTAGATTGGAGGGTGTGCGATCTAAACTGCACCAGCTGTCCCCAATAAAATTTAAGGGGCAACCAGGGGGTAGAAAAACATAACACGGATGTGCCTCATTTTGAGGTGGCAGAAGACACCTCAAACTACCTGGTGTATCCACTAGGAAGGGTGAATTTGGAGGTGACTTCAAAAGGAGTGGAGGGTGTGAAGGTGAAGAAAGGGTCTTGGCCGCTAGAATCCTAGGCTACTAGACATGGGGGGACTTGGTGAAAAAGGTATCCAGCCAGAGGGTCTGGGAGCCCCGTCTTACTGAACCTGGGCAACCTGGATATTCTGCGATATTTTGGGGGGATTTCAGTGAAAAATGTGGGGGATCCCCTCCGCTTAGAGTATAGCAAGGGAAAAAACACCAAAGCTGGGTTCCTTCCTGACACTGGCCGTGCCCCAGTAGGGGTAGGGTGAGCGATATCCCCAAAGCTAAAGTCCCACACCCTGTAGATTACAAGAGTGGATTTGGTAGGAGTGTGCCCCAAAATACAGTGGAAAGGTGTCTGGAGATATTTAAACCACGCCTTGGAAATTGTGGGGGGCTTGGCTTTGGGATAGGCGAAGTGGGGACAGACACTGGAGAAAAAGGAAAGGGGACGTTTTCAATACAAGGCAAAACTCGAGGGTGGGATCAACTGAGGAGTGCTTAGGCTGCTGGATCTGGTGGCGCTAGCACTGGGCCCACGGGTGGAAGCTGGCTGCTGTGGAGAAGGGAACCTGGGGGTAGTCTGGGGCTTCTCCTCAGGTCCTGTGGGTGGGGCAGCAAGTAGGGGCCTGAGCGTCGAGAGCATGCCCTAGTGAGCGGGCTCCTCTGGGGGAGCCCAGCGCGCTCCGGGCGCCGGCCGGTTTGGGGGTGTCTCCTCCCGGGGCGCCATGGCGGCGCTGGCCAGTAGCTTGATCCGGCAGAAGCGGGAGGTCCGCGAGCCCGGGGGCAGCCGGCCGGTGTCGGCGCAGCGGCGCGTGTGTCCCCGCGGCACCAAGTCCCTTTGCCAGAAGCAGCTCCTCATCCTGCTGTCCAAGGTGCGACTGTGCGGGGGGCGGCCCGCGCGGCCGGACCGCGGCCCGGGTGAGTGCGGCTGGGGCGGGGTCTCCCGGCCAGATGTTTCTCTGCCTGGGAGGTTGAGGCCAGGGACTCTGAAGAATAGGGCCCGGCTGAGGGGCTCCCCGAAAGTGGAAGGGGGTGGGCCAGGACGACAAAGTCCCTGCCAGACTGTGCCTCAGTTTCCCCTTCTCTTTTGTCCATAACCCGGAGTCTCCTTATTTTCGAGGTCAAGGGGAAGGCTTGAGGGGCTAAGTCTGGCGCCCCAAAAGCCTCACAGTTCCTGCTGGTCCCCCCTCCCCAACACAGCAGTCCCCACCCCCACCGTCCTCCGCCTACGTGCAGGTTCTCGCGATTCTTTCAATCTGGAGCAGAGGGGCCTGGGGGGTTCCAGACGCCTGGGTCACCCCAAGGGTTTTTGCAGCTTCAGCCGCGACCCCCCAGCCCCCGCCCACCCCGGTTCTCCCGCTCCTCCACGCCTGGGCTCGGATCCTCCTGGTCGAGCTCTCCTGGCTCCAAGCCAATCTCCCCAGCTCTCCCTCGGGTGTCCTTGCAGCTACCTCGCCAGCCAGCCCTCTATGCGCCCTCCTCCCGTGACCTGCGCTTCAAGAACGGAGCTGGGCACCCCCTCCCATCACCCCCGCGCCACTCCGAAATCGGGTCCCGTAGGCTTAGGGGACCCTATGCTGGGTGGAACTCAGACACAGTTCACGGCTTGAGGTGGGCGCCGAGTCTTGGGGGTCGTACCACCTACAAGGGGGGACAGGGAAGTCGGCAGAGAGCAAGCAATGGGGGAGGAGAGTTGTGAGAGTTTCAGTGTGGTCCCCGTCCAGGTACGACAGTCAGGGAATCCCTCTGGCCCTGCTCCCACCTGCTCCCAACTCCCCTAAGGGCAGCTCCCTCACGCCCTCCCCCCTGCGCCACCAGCTGCCCATAGTGGTACAGTCCGCAGCCCACCCTCTGAGTGGGACCGGGCCCCCACGTGACTCAGCCTGCCTCTCCATCTCAGCCCCCACCCCCCATATCCTTGGTAAGGTCCCCCTACCCCAGGCTGGTTACCTGGCCGAAAGGGAGAGGCTGAGCCTCAGGGAGAACTGGGTCCCCGAGAGCCAGCAGACTGACAGACAGACAGACAGACAGATGGGTCAGTGTCAGACAGTCCGGCTCTGGGCCAAGGCAAGGCTCTCGCCAAGCTAGCGGCAGCCGCAGCAGGTGCTGAGTCAGCGTCAGGCCCAGTCCCACCCCCACTCCTGAGGGAAAGCCCCTACCCTGTGGTCAACTTGCTGCTGCCACTGCCCCCTACCTTCGCAAACACACTGCCCCTTCAGTGACCCTGTGGTCTCCCTCTGTCCCCTGCCTATTGATATCTCTCTCCCTTTCCTCCTCCCTCCCCCCTCCCCGCTTCTGGTTGAGCTGTAGGGTAGGAATTAAGCCATTTAAATACATTTCAATAAATTACACTGAAAGCTCCCGGTTATAGGAAACAGAAGGGACCCACACCAGCTTTCCCAGGAGTTAAAGAGAGGTGGGAGAGAGCGTGCTTGGAGGGTAAGAGGGCTGGGGCCCTGGGACCCTCTTCCTTCCTTTCATTCTCCTTTCTTCCCTCTGATCCTGCCAAGTGTAGGAATGTTGCTGGGAACAGAGATGTCATTTTCAAAGATGAATGTCTCTCTCTCCAGAGCCTCAGCTCAAAGGCATCGTCACCAAACTGTTCTGCCGCCAGGGTTTCTACCTCCAGGCAAATCCCGACGGGAGCATCCAGGGCACCCCAGAGGATACCAGCTCCTTCAGTGAGAGGGGAAGCCGGCCGCTGGGTGGGAAGGGGGAGAATGGGGGCAGCAGATGACACTCCTGTTCCCCTTTCAGCTTCTGTTGCCACTGGTCTGTCTTCCCAACCCCTAAGGGAAAAAGCCGAGCTGTGATGAGGGGAGCTCAGGTGAGGGTCAGAGGCCTAGGTATTGATGCTCCCTCTCTCTACCCCACCAGCCCACTTCAACCTGATCCCTGTGGGGCTCCGTGTGGTCACCATCCAGAGTGCCAAGCTGGGTCACTACATGGCCATGAACGCTGAGGGATTACTCTACAGTTCGGTGAGACAATAAGGCTGAGTGGCTGGGGAATACTGGGGACTCCCCTTCCTCAATTTGTCCCTTGAGGGAAGGACATTTTGCAGCCTAGGACTCCTCCCTCCAGCTTTTACTGATGGCCTATCATCACTGCTCATTCCAGAACAGCTTCTCTATGGTCTCTCCAATCCCCACTCCTTGCACCCCCCAACACAGCCCCAGGCTCTTTGAATGTCCAACTCTTTCTGCCTTTTAGGGCCCCTACTTCTCATCCGACCTCCTCCAGACTTTGTTATTACTCACTTCTCTAGAGTCATCCAGGATAGGGGTTAGTGAGAGGCTGGCGGTACAGTGGAGAGAAGGAATCTTATTTCAAGACCCCTAAAAGTCTAGTTCTTTTTTTTTTAATAGTGACAGGGTTTTGCTATGTTGGCCAGGCTGGTCTCGAACTCCTGACCTCAGGTGATCTACCCGTCTCAGCCTCCCAAAGTGCTGGGATTACAGGCTTGAGCCACGGTGCCCAGCCCAGAGCCTAGTTCTTAACCCTTAGGGGCCCACCAGGCCTCTTCCTTGTCCTTCCTTTGCTCCCAGGTCCTACGTGGGCTCAGAAGTTGTCCTCCCCCTCCCCCCAAAAAACAAATGGATTACATCCTGCCTTGTGCATTCCACGGGCTCCCTTCTGCCCAGTGATGTGTCTTTTTGTCTCTCTGTCTTTGTATGCCTTTCTGGGTCTTTGTCTCCTTAGCCGCATTTCACAGCTGAGTGTCGCTTTAAGGAGTGTGTCTTTGAGAATTACTACGTCCTGTACGCCTCTGCTCTCTACCGCCAGCGTCGTTCTGGCCGGGCCTGGTACCTCGGCCTGGACAAGGAGGGCCGGGTCATGAAGGGAAACCGAGTTAAGAAGACCAAGGCAGCCGCCCACTTTCTGCCCAAGCTCCTGGAGGGTGGGTATAGATTCAAGAAAATGTAGGCCACAAGAGAGGGTGTTGACCTTGACATGGACATTTAGGGGCAGACAGCTCAGGCTACAAGTGATAAGAGGACCCTGTTATGGCAGATCAAGCCAGGAAGGCTTTGCCCTTTGGGGGTTTGGGGCACTCTCCTGTGGGTTGGGGTTCTGGGAGGGTGAGTGTATGGGAAGGGAGCCCTTTCAGAGCGCTGGTTCTGCCTGGGTCCCTCTGTGCCTAACTCTCCTTCCCTGCTCCTCTCTTTCTCCCCTTCACAGTGGCCATGTACCGGGAGCCTTCTCTCCACAGTGTCCCAGAGACCTCCCCTCCCAGTCCCCCTGCCCCCTGAAATGTAGTCCCTGGACTGGAGGTTCCCTGCACTCCCAGTGAGCCAGCCACCGCCACAGCCTGTCTCCCAGTCCTGCTGTCACCCCTGCTGCCACACACATGCCCTGAGCAGCCAGGTCTCACCAGCTGCTCCACCCTGAGGGAGCCTAGGGGCGAGCTGTGACTTCTGGGGCTGCTGAGACCCTTAGATCCTTGGGCCTAGAAGGGGGTCAGAGAGGGGGATGTCTGAAGATGGTCCTGGCTGATCACTTCTTTCTTTCCACACTCACACAACCCCCATGCCTTTTCCTGAGATGGCGCTGGGAGTTCCCAAACGGACAGCCAGGGCATAAACACTCCCCACCCCGGCTCAGCCAGTTCCTGGACTCCTGTGCCCTTTTTCATTGCCACTGAGCCATTTATAGATTCACTGGAGTTCAGGATTCATGTGTCCTTTTTTCCCTCCTCTACCTTCTACCTTGGTCTGGACATGTTCTGGAACACCGGACACCCTAGCCAGAGCCACTGCTGTACTAGCGCCTGTGCTGGAACCCAAGCATGCTGCCAGGCTTTGCTCTGGATCCATCAGGCGTCTGCCCTTGACTTGGATGGACCCCTGGTTTCCAACTAGAAAGTGGCTAGATTTGAGCTTTGTCTAGCTGTTGGCTTTGGCCTGAATGGAACCAGTCTCAGATGACCACAGGTTTAACCTTCTTATCCCAGAGACACCCAATTCTAGAGCATTATGGAGCCATACTTCCTCCTGAATCCCAGCTCTAGAACATAGACCATGACTCCCAGCCCTTTTACCCAGGATGGAACTGGGGCCTGGATAGCCATATTATTGCTCTAAGTAAGTTCTAGCCCCACCCTCCCACCTTCTTGAGTGATTACCTATTACGGATGAGTTCTGGAAAAGACCCAGCTATGATTCATAAAAACAGTTCTGGATGAATCAAGAACCACTTCTTGTTTTTCCTAGATAATTCTCTAAAAATATGATTCTTCCATATAGAATGCTAAGCTTATTTTTACATGCAATTTCTAGCTCCTTCAACCCAGCTGAGGTCGTGCCAGGGAGACAGAGTCTGGAGAAGGGCAGAGGAATTTTGGAAGGATCCCTGGCTCATAGTAGGGAAGCTGCGATGGGGAAAGGGTCAACGTTATGGCATGATTGAACCTACATCTGTATTGCGTGGACATGAATTCTTAGCTACCTCAGCAGGAATCCCTTCCAGGTCCCCTTTAAAGCTGAGGTCTTTAGAGTAACGTGTCCTGAATAAAAAGGACAAACGGATGCAGCCTTGACCCTCCCAGTGAGGAGACCCCAAGTCAGCAATAAGTTTCACCCTTCTCCCCTACAGGTCAGGCCAAGGAGGGTGAAGGCCTCTGGCACTCCAGACCTCATATGCCCCGACAGCTTCTAATGGAATAGAACTTGCCTTATCTTACAGCTTAGAACCTCAGCTGGGTTTTAGGTACCCAAAAAGGGCCTGTCTAAAATTTTTGGAAAAACGTGGCGCACCAGGGGCAGCCTGGAAAAGACCGGGAACCTGCTAGTGATCTAGGAGGGAGACTTCCATAGCTTAAGACTTGGGGAGGGTACGCTGCGGAGGCCCTAAGGGAGGGACTAGGGCTCCAAGGCAGGTCACTCTTCCTTAGGCTATTCTTCTTCTGGCTTGTTGCAAGAGGAGTAGACGCCCCCTCACCCACGCAAATCCCCACTCAGGCTCTACCCAACTCCTGGCACTGCTCCCAGGGGATGGGGTCTCCACTCCATGCTTTCTCAATTAAAGACGATTTATACAACTGAAGTGCTGTCTGTCATCTGTTGGTGGCAGGCTTGGCAGTTGCCCGAGGCAGGATCAAGTCCCGGGGGCGGGGCGGGTGGGCTGGCGGCTGCCCCCAGCAACAGGTGCACATTCCCGGGCTCCTCGTCACTTCCCCTGTGCCGGCGGTCCCAGCGGCTCTCCGAGCCAACTCACTGAACGAACCGTCAGGCTATGACCCCAGGGGCTCTGCTGATGCTGCTGGGGGCGCTGGGGGCGCCGCTCGCCCCAGGTAAGTGTAGGTCCCGAAGGGACAGTGACGGGGCCAGCGGTTGTGGCCAGGCACCAGAGCTGCACTTAGTCTCTCCTCCCCCAGGCGTCCGCGGCTCGGAGGCGGAGGGCCGACTACGGGAGAAACTTTTCTCTGGCTATGATAGCTCCGTGCGGCCAGCGCGGGAGGTGGGAGACCGTGTCGGGGTCAGCGTTGGTCTCATCCTGGCGCAACTCATCAGCCTGGTGAGGGCGCGCGGGGGTGGAGGTCAGAACCTCGGACCGGCCAGGGGAGTGGCTTTAGGCCAAGCAGGACCCGGGACAGGCTGGGGGCAGGGCCTGGGACGAGGGCAGGGCCTGGGACGAGACCAGGCTGAGATGGACCAGCCTTTAGTGAAGATTGGGTCGAAATCGGACAAATGGACAAGCTCTGGCCGTGGCTGGTGGACGGGCCTGGAGTAGAGCTGGATAGGGTGATGGGCAGACCTGTGAGCAGACCTTAAAGTGGAGCTGGGGCCGAGGCAGGGGCTAGGGGACGGACCTCGAGGCGGGGCCACATGGGTCCTGAGCGCCCATGGTGGGGCGGAGCTCGGTGCTCAAGGGTGGCAGCCGGTGGAAGTTCGGGGCTGGGTGCATTATGAGCTGTGGGCAGGGCCCGGGACTGAGCTAGGCGGAGGGCAGGCGCAGGTCTGGTAGGTTGATAGGTTGGAAGTGTAGAAGGCAGGAAGGGGTGTTTCTGAGACAGAGGCAGGGCTTAAACTAATGCCGCTTCTGGGAGGTGGGACTCGGACCCAAGAAGCCCAAGAGGGTGGGGCTCAGAAAAAGGGGGCGGGGTTCCCGGGAGAGCTTCGCCCGCCAGGCCCTCTCATTTCTCTCCACCCTACTTCACCTTTACCCCTTAAATTTTTTCCTTCTAGAACGAGAAGGATGAAGAGATGAGCACAAAGGTGTACTTAGACCTGGTATGGAGACCCTGCGGGGTGGGAAAGGGCTTCCCGCTGCCTTAACAATTTCCTTGAATATCCAGCCCAGTAAGATATTTTTTACATCATGACCTTAGATAACACGTTTATAACTGAAGCAAAAGCTCAAGGAAACAACACCTAACTTTACTACAGAAGTTGCACCCCATGCATTTTAAATTCTAATTGTGTGTGTGTGTGAGAGACACGGTCTCACTGTGTTGCCCAGGCTGGTCTTGAAGGCGGGGACTCGAGCCATCCACCAGCCACTGGGGGAATCTCCCAAAGTTCTGAGATTACAGGCGTGAGCCACTGCACCTGACCCATTCTAATTTTTAAAACGCTGGTTTGGGGCCACTAATTTGATTCCCCATCCACTAAAGGGTCGCGAACTGCAGTTTGAAAACCACTGTTTTAGAGGCTAGCTAGTGCAGCCTCCTCATTTTACAGAGTAAAAAATTTGAAACCCAGTGCAGGGGAAGGGAAATTAGCTGATGTGGATCCCAGCGAGTAAAGGAGAAGCCAGAGCCAGAACCCTGCCCCCGTGACCCACAGTTTATGCCGGCCCTGCTCCCCTTCCTTGCACTACCTTCCTGGGGCTTCCTGTGGAAATCCCAAGTGCCCTCCCGGCCTCCAACCCGGGACAGCCTCTCAGCCTCTGTCTCCCTAGGAGTGGACTGACTACAGGCTGAGCTGGGACCCTGCAGAGCACGACGGCATCGATTTGCTCCGCATCACCGCGGAATCCGTGTGGCTCCCAGACGTGGTGCTACTGAACAAGTAGGAGACCTTCCAAAGCCCGGGAGGTTGGGCGGGGCCTCGGGGGACGGGTCCTGATCCCAGATGAGATTCCTTCTTCTCTGCAGCAATGATGGAAATTTTGACGTGGCTCTGGACATTAACGTCGTGGTGTCCTCTGACGGCTCTGTGCGCTGGCAGCCCCCGGGCATCTATCGCAGCAGCTGTAGCATCCAGGTTTCCAGGCTCCACATTGGAAGCTGAAGGAAACCCTTCCTTTCCTTAGACATCCTGAATCCCCAGCGACTCCCATCCTTCATCCTTATCTAATCCCTACAACCCTCGTCTCTTGTCTATCCTCCTGATTTTCCATTGAGTGTTCTGTACACTTTCTTTAACTTCTAATCTTAATCAGTGACTGCCTCCCCTCCATTTTCTCAATGGCTTCCCTTCATAACCCTCCAATTCCTCCGTGATTCACCTTCCCTGTGTCCTCTCCAAAGACCTCTCAAACTCCACCATCGCTGACCGGTTCTCTGGTGGTGACCCGTGACTCTCCCCTCCATCCAGGTCACCTACTTCCCCTTCGACTGGCAGAACTGCACTATGGTGTTCAGTTCCTACAGCTACGACAGCTCGGAGGTCAGCCTGCAGACAGGCATGGGTCCTGATGGGCAAGAGCAGCAGGAGATCCATATTCATGAAGGGACTTTCATTGGTGAGTGGACATGACTCCTACATCCATAGGCTCTATGATTTCCAGCTGCTGCTTCTTTTTTTTTTTTTGAAACAGAGTATCGCTGTGTCACCCAGGATAGAGTGGTGCGATCTTGGCTCACTGCAACCTCTGCCTCCCAGGTTCAAGGGATTCTCCTGCCTCAGCCTCCCAAGTAGCTGTGACTATAGGTGTCCACCACTATGCCTGGCTAATTTTTTTTTTTTTTTTTTTTTGTATTTTTAGTAGAGATGGGGTTTTACTATGTTGGCCAGGCTGTCTTGAACTCCTGACCTCGTGATTCCCCTTCCTCAGACTCCCAAAGTGCTGGGATTATGGACGTGAGCCAACATGTCTGGCTATTTCCAGCTTCTAAAAGGCTCATAAATATACTGTCAGTGATGCCCAATACAGCCCTGTGGGGTCAGCAAGATGGGTATGGCTATCTACATTTTAAAAATATGGGAATTGAGGCCAGGTGAGGTGGCTTATGTCCGTAATACCAGCACTTTGGGAGGCCAGTGCTGCCAGATCATTTGAGTTCTGGAGTTCGAGACGAGCTTGACCAAAATAGTAAAATCCCCTCTCCACTAAAAATACAAAAAAAAGAAAGAAAAAAGCGGGGTGTGGTGGTGAGCACCTGTAATCTCAGCTACTTGGGAGGCTGAGGTAGGAGAATTGCCTGAACCTGGGAGGCAGAGGTTGCAGTGAGCTGAGATGGTGCCACTGCACTCCAGCCTGGGTGACAAAGTGCGAGTCCATCTCAAAAAAAATTTTTTTAACGAATATAAATATGGAACCTGAGATTTGTCCAAGTTTATTAGAGATGGGTTACTCCACAGTGTCCACAGCTAGTCTCATCAGGCCAGCCCTCTCTGGTCTAGGCGGTGGCAGAGCAAGCCATTCCTGGCACTAACCAGGACAGCTCCCACATCTGTGTCCCCTTCCTTCTGCTCATCCCCAGAGAATGGCCAATGGGAGATTATCCACAAGCCCTCTCGGCTAATCCAGCCTCTAGGCACTCCAAGGGGAGGGAGAGAAGGACAGTACCAAGAAGTCATTTTCTACCTCATCATCCGCCGGAAGCCTCTCTTCTACCTGATCAACGTCATTGCCCCATGCATCCTCATCACTCTCCTGGCTATCTTTGTCTTCTACCTGCCACCAGATGCAGGTAACAGGGGAAGGGGCTCCTGCCCTTTTTTCACTAGCTCAGCTTCTTCCTCTTCATCCTTAATCCAGGCAGAGTTTTCCTGCCCATCCAAAGCATCACAGATTGGGCTTCAGCAATCCCACCCAGGCTCTGCCTCCCCTCGGCTGCCACTTCCCTCCGCTCAGTGAAACTTGAACTCTTTCCTAATAAGAGTCCCAGCCTGGGCTGAGTGTGGTGGCTCACACCTGTAATCCTAGCACTTTGAGAGGCCGAGGTGGATGGATCACCTGAGGTCAGGCAGCCTGACCAACATGGAGAAATCCCATCTCTACTAAAGATACAAAATTAGCCGGGCATGGTGGCGCACACCTCTACTCCCAGCTACTCAGGAGACTGAGGCAGGAAAATAGCTTGAATCCAGGAGGCAGAGGTTGCAGTGAGCTGAGATCATGCCACTGCACTCCAGCCTAGGCGACAGAGCAAGACTCCGTCTCAAAAATAAAAAAAAAAAGAGTCCTCTAATCCATAAAACCTCTACTCCTCTGAACGTCAAACCTCTGGGCTTAGTTAACTCTCCCATTCCCTCTCCCCATTTCTAACATCCCCTGCCCACTTTCAGACACTCGTTAGTCCTTTAATTTTTTTTTTTTTATTTTTGAGACAGGGTACTGCTCTGTTGCCCAGGCTGGTGTGCAGTCGTGTGATCATAGCTTGCTACAGCCTCAAACTCTTGGGCTCAAGTGATCCTCCCATCTCAGCCTCCTGAGTAGCTGAGACCACAGGTGTCCACAACCATGTCCGGCTAATTTTTTTGTATTTTTGGTAGAGAAGGGGTTTCACCATGTTGCCCAGCCTGGTCTGCAACTCCTGAACTCAAGCAATCTTCCCTCCTCAGCCTCCCAACGTGCTGGGATTATAGGCATGAGCCACCACACCCAGTCCCCCCTAGTCCTTTAACCTTTTTCCCTGGGAAATATATAATAGTAATAGCCAACAATTCTTTAGGAGGCAGCATAATTATGATAAATTTTGGCAAATTCCTTAATCTCTCTTTTTTTTTTTTCTTTTCTTTTCTTTCTTTTTTTTTTTTTTTGAGACAGAGTTTTGCTCTGCTGCCCAGGCTGGAGTGCAGTGGCATGATTTTGGCTTACTGCCACCTCCACCTCCCAGGTTCAAGTGATTCTCCTGCCTCAGCCTCCCGAGTAGCTGGGATTACAGGTGCCCACTACCATGCCTGGCTAAATTTTGTAGTTTTAGCAGAGACAGGGTTTCACCATGTTGGCCAGGCTGGTCTCAAACTCCTGACCTCAGGTGATGCGCCCACCTTGGCCTCCTAAAGTGATGGGATTACAGGCGTGAACCACCTTGCCCGGCCAAATTCCTTAATCTCTATGTGTCTCAGTTTCCTGATCTGCAAGTGGGGCCAACCATAGGATTATTGTGAGGATTGACTGAGTTAATAGAGCCTGGCACGCAGTAAGTTCTATGTAAGCATTGGGTTTGGGTTGTTTTTTGTTTTTCTTTTTAGTTTTGAGGACTTGCTATAAGGTAATTCATTTAACATGTTACATGTATTAATTCTAATCTTCACAACAATCCTGTGAGGTAAGTAACCAATTGTCATTCTCATTTTACAGTGGAGGATAAAGAGGCTGAAAGACTTTAAGTCATTTTCCTGACATTACACAGTTAGAGAGGAACAGTGTTGCAATTCCAAGCTGGGTCAGTGGCAGCCTGATTCACAGACCTGATATCCTCAACTCTGGTATTCAAAACGTGCCTTCTTCCTCTTTGCCATCAAATCCTCTGTCTAAAGAAGGAGAGCGGGCCGGGCACAGTGGTTCATGCCCGTAATCCCAGTACTTTGGAAGGCCAATGGGGGCGGATCACAAGATCAGGAGTTTGAGACCAGCCTGACCAACATGATGAAACTCTGTCTCTACTAAAAATACAAAAATTAGCTGTGTTTGGTGGTCCATGCCTGTAGTCCCAGCTACTCAGGAGGCTGAGGCAGGAGAAATGCTTGAACCTGGGAGGAGGCAGAGATTGCACTGAGCCGAGATCACGCCACTGCACTCCAGCCTGGGCAACAGAGAGACTCTGTCTCCAAAAAAAAAAAAAAGGAGAGTGATACAGCTCTAGGAAACACTTTCAAATGGAACCCCTTGGCCCAGCACTTTGGGAGGCCAAGATATGAGAATCTCTTAAGCCCAGGAGTTCGAGATCAGCCTGAGCAACAAAGCAAGATCCTGTTTCTACAAAAACAACAACAGGAAAAGAAAAACAACAAGAAAAAAAACAAAAATTAGCCTGATGTGGTGGTGCGTACGTCTACCTACTCAGGAGGGTGAGATGGGAGGATCACTTAAAGCCTGGGAGGTTGAGGCTGCAGTGAGGTGATTTCACCACTGTGCTCCAGCCTAGGGGATGACAAAGCAAGACCCTATCTCAAAAAAAAAAAAAAAAAAAAAAGTGGGCTGGGTGTGGTGGCTCACGCCTGTAATCCTAGCACTTTGGGAGGCCGAGGTGGGTGGATCACTTGAGGTCAGGAGTTCAAGACCAGCCTGGCCAACATGGTGAAACCCCATCTTTAAAAAAAAAAAAAAAAAAAAAAAGTAACCCTTACTTCTGCCTAGAACAAGATAAATCTTGGAACCCAACGTTAGAGGACTAAAGTAGAGTAGCCCATAAAAGTTATTTATTTCAGTACCTTTCATGAAGTTTGCAATGTCTGTTGTATGCCACGGGAAGAATCACCCACCTGGCATATCCTTGTATACTTTGTTTCTTTCTTTCTGTTTTCTTTTTTTTAGATGGAGTCTCTCTCCATCACTAGGCTGGAGTGCAGTGGAGTGATCTTGGCTCACTGCAACCTCCACCTCCTCGGTTCAAGCGATTCTCCTGCCTCAGCCTCCCGAGTAGCTGGGACTACAGGTGTCCACCACCACGCCTGGTTAATTTTTGTATTTTTAGAAGACACGAGGTTTCACCATATTGACCAGGATAGTCTCGATCTCTTGACCTTGTGATCAGCCCGCCTCTGCCTCCCAAAATGCTGGGATTACAGGAGTGCGCCATCGCACCAGGCTTATTTTATTTATTTATTTATTTGAGATGGAGTCTGTCTCTGTTGCCCAGGCTGGAGTGCAATGGTGCCATCTTGGCTCACTGCAACCTCTGCCTCCCAGGTTCAAACGATTCTCTCGCATTAGCTTCCCGAGTAGCTAGGACTACAGGCACACACCACTACACCCAGCTTGTTTCTTTTGTATTTTAGTAGAGATGGGGTGTCACCATGTTGCCCAGGCTGGTCTCGAACTCCTAAGCGCAGGCAATCCACCCACCTCAGACTCCCAAAGTGCTGGGATTATAGGCATGAGCCACTGCAGCCTGTTTCACTGTTAGAGCTTTCAAATTGCTACACAGTATCTTAAAAAACTAAATTCTCTTACTGCTTTGGAGCAAGGTGGTGATGTAGAGGTGGGACTTGACTCTAGACCAAATTGAGGACTAGCTAGAACAGGAACAGGGCAGAAGCAGTTTTCCATAAGACATACCCACCAGTGTGCCATGTTAGTTTACCATTGCCATCGGAACACCTAGGACTTATCACCCTTTCCATGGCAATCACCTGATGACTCAGAAGTTACTACCCTTTCCCTAGAAATTTCTGCCTAATCCATCACTTAATCTGCATGTAATTAAAGGTAGATATAAATGGCCAAGCATGATGGCTCACGCCTGTAATCCCAGCACTTTGGGAGGCTGAGACAGGTAGATCATTTGAGGTCAGGAGTTCGAGACCAGCCTGGTCAACATGGTGAAACCTCATCTCTACAAAAATACAGAAGTTAGCCAGGCGTGATGGCGCATGCCTGTAATCCCAGCTACTTGGAGGCTGAGGCAAGGAGAATTGCTTGAACCTGGCAGTTGGAGGTTGCAGTGAGCTAAGATTCCACCACTGCACTCCAGCCCAGGTGACAGTGCAAGACTCCATCTCAAAAAAACAACAAAAAAAATAGGTATAAATATGACTGCAAAACTGCCCTGAGCTACTACTGTCAGCACACTACCTCTGGGGTAGCCCTGCTCTGCAGAAGTCCCAGAGCTGTGACGCTGCCTCTTTGATAAAACTGTTTTCTTCTACCCTACCACCAGCTTGCCCTTGAATTCTTTCCTGGGCAAAATCAAGAACCCTCGAAGCTGAGCCCCACTTCAGGACTTGCCTGTCCGGCATCAGTGGTAGTGGTAGATATAATAAGTCATCAGTTTCAGGATATACTTCGAAGGTAGAGTCAATAGGGTTTGCTTTGTATTAAATATTGGGAGAGAGAGAGAGAGAAAGAAAAGAAGAGAGAGAGAGAGGTGTTGAGAATGACTCAAAGGAGTTTGATCTGAGCCACAGGAAAGATGGAGTTGTCACTTAAGAGATAGAGAAGACTGGCCTGGCATGGTGGCTCACACCTGTAATCCCAGCACTTTGGGATGCCGAGGCAGGCAGACCCCTTAAGATCAGGAGTTTGGAGAACCCGACATCGATAGTCCCTTGAACACGCATGCTGCCGAGCTCTGGAAAAACCCCACAGCTTTTAAGAAGTACCTGCAAGAAACCTACTCAAAGCAGGTCACCAGCCAGGAGCCCTGACCCAGGCTGCCCAGGCTGTCCTTGTGTCATCTTTTTAATTTTTCCTTAGATGATCTGTCCTTTTTGTAATTTCTGTATA
>CAUYLG010076315.1:0-66787 GCA_963573385.1 Cacajao melanocephalus
GAGAGAGAGAGAGAGAGAGAAAGAAAAGAAAAGAAAAAGTCTAGCATTGTATAAAAAACACAAATCAAAGTCCTCGGACTCAACAGTTCCCAGCACAGCATACAGGGAAAGGCTTGCCATGAATAGGCCTGGAAATGGAAGCTTCCAAAAAACATGGCTAATGGGAAATATCAGATCACAAGAAGAGGTGTGCAGATCCTTGAAGATAGGACATTTAAAGAAGGGAAAGATGTCATAGGATAAAATAACTCCCTCCGCCCTCATTTCCGTCACCAACATTTTAAAGATAATCCATTTTACTAAAAATCAAAGAAACAAACAAACAAAAACAGAAAGGGCACTCTTCACCTATGAACACTGCCCACAAAATATCAAGAACTAGAAAAAATCAACTCCATACAAAGCTTCTGTAAGAGACAATAGCAAAAGCAAACCAACATATTTCAGCTAATGAAACTTCTCTGCTAAAGTCACCAAATAAAAAATAAATAAACAAAAGTCATATCAAAATAATTTAACATAAGTGAAATATTCTCAAGCATGTATTTGAGGTATTTAAAAGGCATCATGAGTCAGAAACTCAATTAAGAAAAGATAGAAATGGACAAAAACCAAGAAGAAACAAAGTGGGAGTTTATTGAATTCAGAAAAACTAGTCAAAATTATAATATAAATAAACCCTAAAGTATAAGGACATCAAGAGAAAAGCATTCAGAGAAAACTTTAAAAGCAGCACAGAGGCCGGGCACAGTGGCTCACGTCTGTAATCCCAGCACTTTGGGAGGCTGAGGCGGGCGCATCACCTCAGGTCAAGAGTTTGAGACCAGCCTGACCAAAATGGTGAAATCCTGTCTCTACTAAAAATACAAAAATTAGCCGGGCGTGGTGGCATGCACTTGTAATCCCAGCAACTTAGGAGGTATAGGGAGGAGAATCGCTTGAACCCAGGAGGCGGAGGTTGCAGTGAGCTGAGAAGGTGCCACTCCAGCGTAGGTGACAGAGCGAGACTCCATCTGACAGGTCACAGACAGTGATTGAATTGGAAAGCAGGCAAAAAGATCCAACAATTGTACAGAGTATTTTTTAGAAAGAAAGAGATGGAAGGACTAATATTTACAATTATAATTCAGGAGAAATATTTGAAAATAAAAGAAGATCTGACTTTACATATTGCATGAGTCCACTGTGTACCTGGCAAAACTTCTACAGAATAATACATTCTTACTAAAACTATTAAAGGATAAAGGGGAAAAAACATTCAAGGCCTTCAGACATAAAGATAAAGTAGCTCACAATGGAAAATGAATTAGATTAATGTCAGAGCTATTAAAAGCCATATTCAAAGGAAGTCAACAGGGTAGCATTTTCAAAAAAAAAAATTTAATGTATAAACCAAAGATTTGATATACAAATACCTGTCCTTCATTTACTTTGAATATGAAAATTTCAGAGAATTCTATACTTATGTGATATTCTGAGGACTCTGGTAGAGAATGGGTTTTATTTTTTTTAATTTTTATTTATTTGTTTTTGAGACAGGGTCTCACTCCCTTGCCTAAGCTGAAGCACAGTGGTCAGATAATTGTTCATGGCAGCCTCGGTCTCCCAGGGTCAAGCAATCTTCCCACCTCAGTCTCATGGAGAACGAGCTTTATGTAACCAAAAGATGAATCAAGAAACTAGTAAAAATTGGTGAATATGAGGAACAAGACAGAATGTAAGCATTACATTTTCTGACAAAAAAAAAGAGATGCAACAATAAAATGAGAGAAGAGGGAGAGAAAAGTTGAAACTAGAGATTACTGACTGTTGTGTAGGTGGTAGGTAAGACTCAAAGATTACTACTTAAAAATAAGTGATTAGATATTAAGATTAAGCAAGAAAAAATGAGATTAGGATATTATAAAATATGTAAATATAAAAATAACCACTAAAATAAAAATTCAACCTAGCCTAAATACTCAAAGAAGCTTTAAGCAAGGTAACAACAAACAAACAAACAAAAAGCTAAAGAAATAAAGAAACCTTAAATAGAATATAGAATTATAAGAAAAATAGTATGATAGAGCTGAGGCCTAACGTATACATCGTATCAATAAAGTGAATAGACTGCATTCACCTTTAAAAGACAAAGATATGTATATATTTTTTAAAAACCCAGTGCTGTACTTGATACAAAAGACAAGTGAAGTACATGTTTCAGAAGGTGAAATCCAAAGGGCAAATAAAGGAAAATAATAAAATGCAAAGGCTAAAATCCTCCTGATATTGGAAATAGTAAAAGTAAGGCCAAAAGATATCAAATAAGATAGAAAAGAATACTTACTGCTAAAAGCTGCAATTCATAATAAAGATACAACAGTTATGACTATGCAGAAACTATAGAATATGCAAGAAGAAGCAGAGCACTATTCGTAGAGTATTTTAAGACACTATTCAGCAGAAGAAAGTTAAGCAAATTTTAAAAACTAAGTAAGAATACAAAGGATCAAAATAATGCAATCTCGTGGACAGAAAACAAACTATTTACAGTAGCGAAGACCTGGAACCAACCCAAATGCCCATCAGTGATAGACTGGACAAAGAAAATGCGGCACATATACACCATGGAATACTACGCAGCCATAAAAAAGGAAGAGTTCATGTTCTTTGTAGGGACATGGATAAATCTGGAAACCATCATTCTCAGCAAACTGACACAAGAACAGAAAACCAAATACCACGTGTTCTTGCTCACAGGTGGGTGTTGAACAATAAGAACACATGAGCACAGGGAGGGGAGCATCACACACTGGGGTCTGTTGGGGGGGCTAAGGGCGGGACAGCTGGGGGTGGGGAGGTTGGGGAGAGATAACATGGGGAGAAATGTCAGATATAGGAGACGGGAGGATGGAGGCAGCAAACCACATTGCCATGTATGTACCTATGCAACAATCCTGCATGATCTGCACATGTACCCCAGAACTTAAAGTACAATTTAAAAAAAAAAGAAAACAAACTGATAATATAGACTATATCTTCTCAATATATGTGATACATTCGCAAAAACTCACTGTATATTTGGGCACAAAAATGTATCAGTGGAAATATTGCCGACCATGAAGAACTTGAAATTTAAAAGAAAACTCTAAAATAAATTCCTTTTTATATGAAAATTATAAAATACTCCAGTAAGTAAATTTTCACTGAAAAGATTAATACAAACAGAAATTACAGAATTTCTGAAAAATAAAAATGGTGCAATTGCTGTGTATCAGGATCTATGAGACACTTCAAAAGTAGAAATCATAGAAAAACTTATAGGCTTAAAAATATCGAACCCAATAAAATAAATTAATGAAAATGAAGTCAATTTCTAAATGAAAAAGCTAAAAATAACAACAAAATAAAGCAGCAGGAAGGAAAGGAAATAATAAAGAGAAAAATAGAAATTAATGTGGTGGAGTACAAAAAAAACCTCATATTACACTACATTAATAAATTAAAATTATATGTTTTTGGAAAACTCAGAAAACAGGTAAACCAAGAACTAATCTAACAAGAAAAAAAAAGTAGCTATCTGCTTAGGAACAAAAGAAAAAGCAACTTGTTGCATGACTCAGTTTTCAGCTTCATTTTTCTTTTTCCGTTTAGAATCATGAATTAGCGTCCTGAGTTCTTATTTTCTCTTCACAATAGACTGATGTATGTAACCTAGTCTCAAATGATTCAGAAAAAAATTGAAATGCCATAAAGAGAGAGAGACAGAGAGTGTGTGTGTGTGTGTGTGTGTGTGTAGAAGTGGAGAGAGTGAGAGAGAAAACAAGTATGACAAAAATGTTAAAAAACTGCTGAATCAGGTCAAGGGTACATGGGAGTTCTCTGTGTAATTCTTGCACTTTAAAAAAATTATTTAAAACTAAAAACTAAGCTTACATAAGATAATATAAAAAACATAAACTTATAAATATAAATTGGAATTCACTCATTTATAGAACTTTACTTAATTTATACTATTAATGTAGTTATCAATAATAAACAAGGGCAACCTCTTTTGGCTCTGATATATTCTGAGACCCCTGAAAATGACTCTAGAATTTTCTTTTTGAGATCCCTTGACAGTCTTTCCTTGAGGCAGTTTTCCTAAGATCTTGCCACCTCTAACTGTAGGAAGAATGAGCAGAAGCTATTTATTCAGAATCTATAAAACTCTTAGAGAAAAAAAAAATGTGTGTGTACGTGTGTTTAAATATATATGTGTATATACACATATATACATAATCCTTTTTTTTTTTTTTTTGAGACAGGGCCTCGCTCTGCTACCCAGGATGGAGTGCAGTGGTATGATCTTGGCTCACTGCAACTTCCGCCCCTGCCAGGGTTCAAGCGATTCTCCCACCTCAATCTCCCAAGTTGCTGAGGTCACACAAATAAACCACCGTGCCCAGCTCACTTTTTATATTTTTGATAGAGACAGAGTCTCAACATGTTGTGCAGGCTGGTCTCAACCTCTTGAGCTCAAACAATCTGCCTGCCTTGGCCTCCCAAAGCACTGGGATTACAGGCGTGAGCACAGCACATGGCCATATTCCATATTTATAGATAAATTTGTCCTTTACTTGTTGATGCCTCCTCAGATTCTGAAAGCTTCTAAAAGTATTTTTGCTCCCTGTAATAGAAAACTTAAATGTATTTATGTTTTGAATTGAGAAAAACATATGGTTTATATCATGATTCATAGTTATTCAATATTACTACTGAATTCTATAATTTTATATTTAAAACTGAACTTACTATAGAGTGTTGAAAGCAAAATGAAAAATTGTATTTTTCAGTGGGATCTCAAGTTTGTAAAATATATATGCCTTCAGAAAAGAGATTTTAAAAATTACAACAAAACTATAAAGACATCTAAGCATTAGGACTATGGATGATCTTAAAGATTTCCTTCTTTATGTTTTTTTGTACTTTGCACATTGTCTATAACATATAGGTATAATCTTAATCAGAAAAAATTAAATTATTGAGTTACATTTAAATATGATCATAAATTTCAATAGTTACTTATATGTAATTGTGTTATAAATAAAGGGAAAATATCCAACAATTGTTAACCAAAATAAATTTGATGTGAACTTCTGGAATCCCAGGCCTGGAAATGTTTAGAAAAATACAAGATCCATTAATAGGTAAAAACTTTACACTGAATCTAAGCATATCCTTGAACATTGAGATTTCATTTTATTTTAGGTTTCCACATCTATGATTACACCTATGACATTAAAAAATCACAGCTCTAAAACTCCTAAACTGTTATAATTATCTATCAAATTCTGTACTGTTATAAGGATGTTCTTACGATAGCCAAGAAAAAATAAGCATATAATCCATGAAGGAACAAAGGAAGAAAACATTCAATATCTTCAACATGTTACATCTCAAAAACATCATCTGAAGAGTAACACTTCTGGGAGTTCAGAGAAACATGAGAAACATGAGAGAGTCAGAGAGCTTACACTTTCAGCTGACAGCTGTTCCGATTCCAGTAGAACGATGCTCCTATCCACTGCCCGGAGGGCACAGAATGAGTCAGGGGCCGCTTGAAGATAAAGACTAGCATTGGAGCCAGGGAGGCCTTGCTCTTTAGAGAACTTTATGCTAACCTAAAGTAGAGAGTGAAAAAAAAAAAAATGAGATGAGAGTGGAGACAATTTTAAGTAAAGATGATCTGAATACACTTAATCGCTCCTGAATACATCCTCATAGATTTCTGTACTGTATTTCCCCAGCCCACTCTCACCCTCAGCTCTCCTTGCAGGAGACCCCTTTTACCACCCTACTGCCATCTCAGGATTTTCACTGCTGCCAAGGATCATGCATTCTATTCGGTGATTCTTTCATCCCCTAATAATTCAATTATGACAATAGTGAGTGTGAGTTTCTCACGTAAAGGTGACAGTAGTCAGACGAGAAGACATCAGGGAACAAACTGTTCCCACTTATAAGGCCAGAAATAGGAGAAACATCACCTTGTGTTTAAAGCACTTGTCAATCTGGAATCTGACACTGTCAGCCACAATTTCCCCACTGGGGTGAAGGGTGTAGACCAACAGGACAGCCGCAGGAGCCAGATCAGCACTGATGCTGATTGGGAATGAGAAGTTTCCATTCCAGGCTGTGTAAATAGGAGATGAACAGATAAAATGCTGAAAGTTTCCTGGATCACTGGTACACTTAGATGAAAGAGAATGGCTCATGGACAGAAAGAGCAAATTGGGCTTTGTTTTCAAGGCAAATAAATCAGATAATAGGAAGTACCTATAAAATAAAGAAGACTGCATGATTTAGATAATAACAATATACTGGGACTTTGAATCACTTTTCTAATGTACTCAATGACCTGACAATGAAAGAAACAGAACTCTCCTTCATCAACACATTTAGCAGCTCACCTCAGGCTGTGCTAACTATTCTCTTCATCTGCAAATTTAAATAAGTGCTCATTCTAACTTCTTTTCACTATACATATACATATGTATAATATACATACATACATATGCATGCACGATATACAAATATACAAATATTATATTCTCATAAGAGTGCAAACCCTACTGGGAAATGCACACGTGAGGGATCTAGGTTGTGTGCTCCTTATGAGAATCTAATGCCTGATGATCTTTCAAATATATATATTTTTATGCTATATATGTACATGTTTATATATGTAAATGTTATATATATTTTATATATGTATATATGTATATTTTTGACTATATATATCAATATATTTTCTTTATATATAATTCCTATATATATAATTTCTATATTTCCTTAAGAAAAAATGTAGGTAGAGTACATATTTTAAAATAAGTATATTACATATACCTTTGTTTCTGATCTCCTTTTGTCCACTGAGTAAGATCGCTCCTTTTGCCATCATCTGTGCAGAACAAAGAAAACATAACATGCAATATATTTTCTAATATCATCACATTCTCATATTGTGATTAGGGAATTTATTACTTAGTGGTAATTTTGTTCCATAAGATAGGGTAGCTTCCACAAGCAAATATTAAAAATCGACTTTGCATAAGTTGGAAAAGGGCAGAGAAAGTGACTAAAATTGATTGAGATTTTATTATGTACTGGAAACTTTGTGAACTATGTGCAATGAACTGTGTAAAGTGGCACATAAAGCTCTGAAATTGTCGAGACTGTCTGGTTTCAAATATGCCTTCGCCTACTCACTAACTGTGTGACTTAAAACATGGTGTTTTCACCTGTTTGCCTCTGTTCCATTATCTGTAAAATGGAGCTATCTATAAGGCTGATTAAATGAGTTATCACATATACAATCCTTATAACAGTGCCTTACACAGAACACTTACCCTAAGAGATAAGTTTGACGATCTCCAATTACAATGCACACTCGAGGAAACCAAGGCTTAGAGTTGAAACAATCTGTCCAAAACGCACTAATTTACATGCTAACTAGGAGAGGGTGGGGGAGTCAAGTTAATGTTTTAATTTCCAAATCAGTGTCTTTTCACTCTTCAATAGGCCTTAGAGCAGAAGGCCCCAGCCCTAGGCTGTGTACCAGTAGGTACCTGTCCATGGGCTGTTAGGTACTGGGTCACATAGCAGGAGGTGAGTGGTGTGGTGAGCAAGCATTACCACCTGAGCTCTGGTCAGATCAGCAGAGGTATTCGATTCTCATAGGAGTGCAAACTCTACCATAAACTGTACATGTGAGGGATCTAGGTTGCATACTCCTTATAAGAATCTAATGCCTGATGATCTGTCACTCTCTCCCATCACCCCTAGATGAGACCATCTAGCTGCAGGAAAACAAGCACAGTGTTCTCACTGATTCTACATTATGGTGAGTATGTAATAATTACAGAAATAAAGTGCACAATAAATGTAATATGCTTGAATCATCGTGAAGCCATTCCCCCATCCCCACCCCATCTGTGGAAAAATTGTCTTCCATGAAACCAATCAGTCCCTGGTGCCAAAAACATCGGGGGCTCCTCCGTAGAGAGACAAAGTGGACAGAACCAAGAGAACGAAGTCCTTTTACTGCTTATCAAAATGAGCTTTCCCCCTTACTTTCTGGCATCTGCCCAATATTTTACTATTACCGAGGGTCATAAATACTTGCTGTGAGTTACATTTGAATGCTTAAACAAGCAGACTCTGAACAGCAAGTTCTTCAACCTTAGGGAAACTTAAATTCCCTTGGGTCATTTTGTGTTTTTTGTTTGTTGTTAATGGATTGAACAGTATTCACCAGCGGAGTAAGAAGGCTGCCTTCACTCTGGTCACCATGGAATAGCTGATGCATGCTTTCTAAACTGTGCTGGGCTAAGCAGATGTACAATTGAACAGGATTCCAGGAACCCACTGATCGAGACTCACCAAATAGAAGAAGTTTACACTGGAGTCATCCTTATATGCTTCACTGTTTAGAGAGTAATGCACAGTAACAACCTTCTGTTGATTACATTCAAGCTGCTTTGGTTCAGGAACAACCTTCAGGAAGCTGTTGGTTCGGGAGTAAAAGCGTGAGACTAAGAAGTGAGCATCCAAGTACTGAGGCGTCAACCAGCTGGGAAGATAGCAGCTCTTAGGTCGAACATATGTGGCCTGAGAGCACAAAAGAAAGTGAAGGGTCTTAGAGCTATCACGACATCCAAAGACAGTTGTTGCCGCAGAATGGAGGTTTCTCAAGTCTTCAAAACAGGGAGGAATCTCAACTTGTGGCTGACTTTTTAATGTTAACTTATTGGAATCAAAATAATAATAGCACTGTGCTTTTTGTATACGAAACATGACCATGAAAGATTGTGTAAATATTTCGTTAGACTGACGGAGATTTGTTGTGTTCTTCATTCTTTCATTGAAGCCACAGAATTGGGCCACAGAATTCAGTGTTCACATGGGCTTACATGTGAACACTGAAAATTATTTAACTGCAAAATTCTGTTTAAGCATCAGAAAATAAAGAGAAAACATAGGATCTCCTCTATCTATGCATAAAATGATCTGAGTAAGAAAGTCAAATCATCCTCATGAGCTACTTCTTGTTTCCTGGAGGAAAATATTAGCTGTTAGAGAATGTATAACAACTGTAATACACTTTTAGCTTCTCGTCGTCTTGAACAAGTATTCTCATATATTATTTAGTGAACAAGCAAATTATATAAAGTAAGCTACATTTTAAATTTTTATCAAAATATATTCTGAATACAAGTTATCTCTTAAGATATTCTTAATGTTTAATATTTCTGACATCCAAATCCTCTGTGGTATGTCTAATGGTCTTCCTCTATTCTTTGACGTCTTACTTTTAGGTTGAACTCTGGATCAAATATGTCTGAAGTGTCAATGGAAAATTGAGCTTCGCCATTCTCATCCGTAGTGTAATTTCCTATAAATTCATCATTGAGCTCCAGTTGCAACAACTTGTTCACCATAGGTACATTATCGGGACCCAAAAATTTAAGCTGTACAAGAAAAGAATAATTAATATGATGTAAAACACAAAATGTTCACATTTTTACAGAGAATTTTTTCTACTCATAAATGTGATCCCTTGTCATTTTCTTAAATTCCAACAGACAGAAAGATGTTCTACTAAATACATAGATATGTAATATAAAGTATGGCAACAAGCATAATATTATCTATTGCTTCTTTCAGTCTGGGACATTTCTAGCACCTCAGACATAGTAATGCTTAAAATGTATTATAAAAGTAGGAAAAAATGTGACCAAAAATTTTCAAAGGGCAATCTATGATCCAAGAAAATGAAATGGAAATATGTATTCTTTAGTCAAACCTACAGTTCCAAAATAAGAAATCCCTCTTCTATAGAAAGTATCCATGTTCTCAAAGTTCACAGTTCCAAGCAATTGAGTGATAAAAACTGAGGTCATCTCACTGATCTGCACACCTGTAAGGAATGATGAACACAGCACAGTGAACCATATCTAGCTAAGTCACCATCCACAGCAATATAAATGTGACCAGCTTGCCCAGTGTGAATAGCATCATAATACGGATCAGGTATGTTCACATAGAGCACTTTACAATGGCATAATCCCAATCTCTTTTTAAACAACAAGAAATAATTAGTAGTTAAACAAGAAATAATTAGTAGTTAATTAGTAGTAAATTAAATACTAACCAGTAGTTAATTTCCCATTCCAAATTAAATAATTAATCTCTTTCTCCCTTCTTTCATTCTTATTTTTGAGACTGAGTTTCGCTCTGTTACCCAGGCTGGAGTGCAATGGTACGATCTCCGCTTACTGCAACCTCTGCCTCCCGGGTTCAAGCAATTCTCCCACCTCAGCCTCCCGAGTAGCTGAGATTACAGGCACCCGCCATCATACCTGACTGATTTTTTGTATTTTTGTAGAGATGGGGTTTCACCATGCTGGCCAGGCTGATCTTGAACTCTTGATCTCAGGTGATCCACCCGTCTCGGCCTCCCAAAGTTCTGGGATTACAGCCGTGAACCACTGCACTCAGTCCCTTCTTTCATTCTTTTAACAAATACTTATTGAACACTCACTATGCATGATCTTTTAATTTTTTTAATAATAATTTTTGCACTTGCAACTATTCCCAGTTTCATTAAATTAGAAATAATTAATCTGAATTTTGTACCTAGTGCTAACTCAACAAGCATCTTCCAGTGAATTGCCAGATATCCCCAGATCATCCAAAAAATGCAATCATTACCTGTCCCAAATTCTGTAACAACTGTGGTGACATGAAATGTCATGAATAATCCAGTACGGTAGAGTTGGAAGACTTTTGTATTTACAATTTGAGAAACACAACCATTTTCCAACTGAAAAATAAAGAGAAGGCATAATTTAAAAGTTAGGGTGCCAACAGGTTTTTTTTAAAAAAGTGTCTTTTAAAAATACAGTTTTCACACAAATATATTAACATCCCCCCTCCGTGCCATAGCTCTACCTCATAAACTTGTTGAAATGGCCAAAGAATTAAAGGAGAAGGAGGAGCCAAATATTTACATCAGCATTTTACTTAAGGTAAGGAGGTAATCTGTATTTTACAGATCTCAAGGAAATTCTCCTGGAAAAGTTGTACATGGAAAGAGATTAAAGGATGGAAATGAAGCCGAATGGTATTTTGAAAGGAAAGTAAATTCAGGACCCCAAAATCACTAAGCTGAAGAGAAAGGGCAAGCTGGGAACTGCTGGGCAAATCTGTCTCCCATTTTATTCCTAAACAAGGTAGCTATGGAGATAAAAACTACATACCTCCCTCACGATTTGTCCACAAGGAAATTCACTGTGGACCTCAATAAATTTTCCTTAAAAAAGGTCTTTGGAAATTCACCCTGGCAATATAAATTCATAGCTTATCTTCACAGGTGTAGGACAAAGGACAGAACTCAAAGTCATACCTCTGCTTACTTGAGACAAATGCATATCTGATTTACCTGATTGCTTCCTCTGCCTTATAGTTTATGTAAAAATGCAGATTTACTGAGCCAGACTAAGGCATAAGTGATTATTCCTCTATCCTCCTCTCACATGTAAATTGTCTAGTCAGTGAAAGGCTGATCAAAGACTTACTCCTTTTTTTTTTTTTTTTTAGAAAGAGTCTTGCTGTGTTGCCCAGGCTAGGGTGCAGTAGCACAATCTTGGCTCACTGCAACCTCTGCCTACCAGATTCAAGCGATTCTCCTGCCTCAGCCTTCTGGGTAGCTGGAATTACAGGCACCTGCAACCATGCCTGGCTAATTTTTGTATTTTCAGTAGAGACATGGTTTCACCATGTTGGCCAGGCTGATCTCAAACTCCCGACCCCATGTAATCCATCTGCCTCTGCCTCCCAAAGTGCTGGGATTACAGGTATGAATCACTAGGCCTGACCTCAAAGACTTGTTCTTTATGCAACTGTTTGTCTCTTATCTACCTATGACCTGGAAGCCCCCAAACTTTAGATTGTCCTGCCTTTCTGGACCCAACCAATGTACATCTTACACATATTTGTTGATGACTCACATCTCCCTGAAATGTACAGAAGCAAAGTGTACCCTAACCACATTGGGCACATGTCGGTAGGATGTCTTGAGGCTGTGTCATGGGTACATCCTTAATCTTGGCAAAAATACACTTTCTAAATTGATTGACTCTGCCTCAGATACTTTTGGTTCACAGTATTTTAAGAGGAATAAATTGTAATCATCTAGAAAGGCACTGAAACAGATGGAACGGAAGTGCTCAGCAAACGTGTAACAACAAAACAAACACTTCTTAAGGTAAATTGCTTATTTAAAATAAGAAAAAACCTATAGATAATCTATCATCAGTAGCATTAATAATTAGAGAAATATAGATAGTTATATTTTACAACAAAATGTTTATTAATTTCAAATTTAAAATGTTATAAGGATATATAAGTTTATTTGATACTCAAAACTATCATATGAGCTAGGTAATGTTATTATCTTATTATATAGATGAGTAAACTAAAACAGGTGCATCATGCAACTTGTCCAACATCACACAGCTAAAAGATGGTACAGCTAACTAGCTGGTCTAATTCCAGGGTATGTGCTTCTCAATTTTAAATTACCAACTATTACATCAACAACAAAAGCAGTCTTACTTTGTCTAATTATAATACAGTCAAATTAAAATGAAATAACAGAAAGTGACCAGAAGAACCTTAATTATTTTGAAAATGAGAGAAAAACTTTTTTCAGGAATACTTGAATCAAAGAGAAAAATATACAGTAAACCAATAAGAACCCAGTTAGTAGAGTAATGAAAAAAGGCTTTGCATCAAAATCAATGGTGTTCAGCTGTAGTTAAGAAAAATGTAAATAATTTATTTTACGTTCATTATTTTTATTTATTTTACTAAGAGATTTAAAAATGTAAAATAAATTATTTTATTAAATAAGCACAGAATGTGCTTATTATGAAAAGAAATAAAAAATATAAAATAAATTATTTAGAAACACAAAACAATGTAAGAAAGAAAATGTAAAATCTTTTACATTTTTTATTTCTTTTAGTAATAAGCACTGAATATAGTAATAAGCACTGAATATAGTGCTTATTACTAAAAGTAGTAAGCACTTATTACATACTCTGGAATCAGAGCAGCTACTTAGCTCTACCATCTTTTAGTTGTGTGATATTGGACAAGTTACATGATGCACCTGTTTTAGTTTACTCATCAATATAATAAGATAATAACAGTACCTAGCTCATATGATAGTTTTGAGTATGAAATAAACATATATCCTTATAATATTTTAAGTTTGAAATTTGAATGTGCTTATTACTAAAAGAAACAGCTAATATGTTTTTTAAACCCCAACAAAATCAGCTACAATATATTAGAAAAAGGAATTAATAAGAGGAAAGAGAAAATAAGTTAGGAACACAAAATAATGTAAGAAAAAAATAGACGAAACTTTTGTGGGCATGATTTAGAACAAAGAGTTAGAGAGAACAAAATTGTGTTCACAACACAGCCCACATCTGGAAGAAAAATTCCCATTTTAGAACATCATCAGAAATGAACTTTATGCCTATTAGAAAATTTTAATCTTAAGAGCATACTTACATAGCTGCGTGTACAACACACGGGCAAGTGAGACTTTTTTCTAAGGCTAGAAACTCAGGAAGGTCGGTATGTCAAAAATATCACAAAGTAAATGAGTTGCCTATTTAAATAACAGGTTTGAAAAAAAAAAGCGCTTGGAGGATGGAAGGCAGTGCTTACAATGAAAGAAAGTTTCAATTTCACATAAACAGAAAAATATAGGTAATTAAGAGTTCTCAAATCCAAATTGGTAACAAAAATATGAAAAGTTGCTCAAACTAAATAGAAATTAGGTAACACAAGTTAAAACAAGCTAAATTTATGTCTATCAAAATGACAAAAATTTTAAAACTTCTAAATATGTTGCTGAAAGTAATTTGGAAAATATAGTATTCTCATATATTTCTGACAGGAATTTGAAAGCCTAAAAACTTTTAGGAGACCAATTTGCTAATATTTATTAAAATTAAAATTATCTATGAACATTATATTTCCTTTGAGTCAGGAAACTCATTATGAAGTTTATTTCAGATAAATAAAACCTCTCATATATAAAGACAGTTCCACCAGACAGATTTTTTTTGGTTTTTTTTGAGCCAGGTCTTTCTCTGTCACCCAGCCTGGATTATAGTGGTGTGAACACAATTTACCGCAGCCTTGACCTCCTGGGCTCCAGTGATTCTCTTGCCTCAGCCTCTCTGTACCTGAGACTACAGACGTGCAGCACTATGTCGGGCTAATTTCCACAGAGAATGGAACTCACTATATCGCTTAGGTTGGTTTCAATCTTCTGGAGTCAAATGACCCTCCCGCCTCGGCCTTCCAAAATGCTCCCATTAAAGGTGTGAGCCACTGCTCCTAGCCTTCACCAGATTGTTTATTGATTTTTTTTTTCACATGAAGGAAAAGAAAAAACCGTTAGCTGCGAGTACAGCCATCATTGGGTACATTGGTTGACAAACTCTATCAGAACCACCCAATGGAAGAATGTACTGCTGACGTGGAAGAATTCCACTCCACTTTTCTTTACCTGCATTTCCTATATAAAGGTAGGAGTCTGCTTGCCTTTGTCAATTATCGATATTTACCTAGAAAATGTTCACTAAATTTGATGAGTAACTTTAGGACAATTGGATGTAAAATATGAACTATGTGGCGTATACAGCTTCACTTTGGGGAGTCAAAAGACAATCTCAAAGAGATAGGAAGAGTTGCTCACTGAAGGTTAGGATGCTACAGATGGAGAGAGCAAATGATGACTTCGGATATGAACTGCAAGTCTAAAGTAATATAGTGGGTGCTCTGAATTGTAGATGATTGCAAACAAGCTGTTTCCATTAAAAAAAAAAATCCAGGTGGCATGGAGAGTAATATCACAGATTCATTTAAAGGATGATTAATGATTCTCCAAAGGACAAGCAGGGAGGCTACCTTGACAGTATATAAAACAATAAAGCCAAGGATACCTTTCAGATTCTAAAAATCCCATGAATCTATAGGTGGATAACAATTTACATGGCCTATGGAATAAAAGACTACGTTAAACACTGTATTTTCTTTTCTTTCTTCACATTATTTAGCTGCAACCTCCCTTATCAATAAAATGAAAATAGTATTATTAAACCCCTCTTATAAATGAAATCAAAGAAAGAATAAGAATGAAAAATGAGTGAGAACTTTTTTTTTGCAGTAAAAATCATGGCCTGTACCTGTGCAGCAAATTGCTCACATATTTCATTGTCATTTTTCTCACAATTGCTAGAAGAATAATACTCTCTGCATACCCGGATTTGTGTTTTCCCTTGTACAGGTTGGCCAAAGGTGTACCTAATGGGGGAAGGTGTAGTTATGATTACAGATAAGCAATATCATAGTAATATTTGATGATCTTCTTCAGAAATTATATAGAAAAATCTCTAAACTATGAGTAACCCAGTTTAATCAAATTGAATGAGGAATTCTCACCTATTGGTCAATGGGTGAATTCTCACTTATTGGTGAGAATTCAGGTTCCCTACAGAATTCCCTACAGAATTCAGGTTAAACTCCTAACAGATTAACCTGAATTCTGTTTAACCTGAATTTTAAACATATTCTTTTTAAAACATATTTAAAACATATTCTGTAATCTTTTTAAAACATATTCTGTAATCTTATAGAAACATCATAACATTATAGCACTTTCCTTTTAATTGGAAAAATATATGTGTATATAAAACTTGCATTATTCAGGATCTTGAAATATTTCCAGATTAATATTTTCAACACCAGTTTTTATTTACCACTCAATACATATAAAGGCTATGGGGCTTGGCATGAACTCATTATGCTTTGACCAAAAATATAATACCTTATGGGGTGGGGCTGAGCATCTCATTTTCTCCTAAAATACAACCACTACAACACAAGATTTGTAAAGGTTCAACCAAAGGCAAATCCAGTCAATTGGAGTTTTTTTATCGTTGCTAATAGATAACTAACGTAAAACTAGCATATAATAAAACTAAATATTATTTTCACAGATTATAAGACTTTTTTCTAATTGCTAGACACTGATTTATATCATTTATTTTTCCCAGTGACCCTGATTTGTAAAATGAAGTCAAGTAACTTACTTCTCCACATTGTAATTGATGAAATTAAAATTCGAACTCATATCTGCCTCGCTCCATAGCCTGTGTTTTCTTTCCACTCATCTTTTCCTCTTTCTATAAAAATTCGTGACACTTCTGAGATTCTGAGTCAATTGACATCACTAAAATCATGTGTCAGGTTTCATGGTTATATAAAGGAGAGACTTAGATCTGGCCACACATACCATACCTGAACATTTCTTCTTATTTCTACTTAAGGTCTTTTATTTATAAAATGAAACTCTTATTGTAGTATTATCTATGAGCTAACATATGCCCATAAGACATGTAGGTTAAATTTTTAAATAGGGGAGAATAAACATTCTCCCTTTATTTGTGATTTGAAAAGCTTTCCATGAATGTTAATGCAGTGTAATGAAATCTTTTTGCCTATAGGTAAATTTTCTTCCCTTTTAAAAGCCTAAGTCATCTCTGAGTTTGTTTGCTAAAATAATCTAATTTTTCTTGTTTTCTCCAGCCATTCTAAGCTAAATTCCAGAAAATACTAAAGAAACAGACACAGTATCATATAATTTGAGACACAGTATACAATTGATGTGAATTTTCTAGGCACTATGCTCTCACAGTCTGCCCAGAAATAACTTTGCAGCAAGCACAGCTTCAGTCTAGCTGCCTGGCCTCCCCACAGGACATTATTATTGCTGATACTGAGTTAGTCCTCAATGTAAATCTACCCAGCATACAATATTAGAGAAATTTCAAGAAATCAGGATCATGGATTATGTCCTTAGCACCTGGCATAGCGCTAAGGAACTACCAGTTCTCTGTTAGCATTTGGTTAGCAAGTCTTTTTCAAAGCCCACAGCTGAGAAATATTTTTGCTCTCCCAATCAATGTGTTGTAGTTTTTTTTTCCCATACTGTTGTGCAGATACATAAATGAGATGTTAATGCCATTGAAAGCTCTGGCTTTGTGTATGGTTTTTCTAGTGAGGTGCATTTAGGACTCTGGATTTCTTCCAGCTTATATTTATCACCTCATCATTTTTAACATCAATAATCTACAGTCTCTCATTTAGTATGTATATTAAATTCTGGCATTTTTCAACTACTCTTCATTAAAACTCAGAAAAAGTTTATAATCATTTCCTAAAGTCAAAAGAAGATTTTACATGCTACTGATAATAAAAAAAAAATGTTGAAAACTGTTTTCCAAGATTCTCTGGGGCATCAAAGGCATCTTTAAGAACTACCCTTGCATATTCATTAGACTGCCCTTAACTGATGTATCTTTAATAGACTGCTGAAAATACTCAAAGGCAAGTAATTTTCATGTCTTAAAGTATTTAACAAATATGGCAAATATTTAAATTGTTAACTGTTTTTATGCAGTACGTGAGAGTTACTGATTAGGAGAGTGGCTTTGAAGCTGAACGACCTAGGTCTAAATCCCGGTTCTGCCATCAACAAGCTCCATTACTGTTCATAAGTTATTTTGATTCTCTGTGTATTATTTTCTTTCTTTATAAAATAGAGATGACAATAGGTCCTATCTCCTAGCACTGTTGTAATGATGTATGCAGAGCTTAACAAACTAGTTGACATTCAAAAGTGTTAGCTGCTGGATTTTTTTTTTTCCCTAGATGGAATTTCACTCAGTCACCCAGGCTGGAGTGCAGTGGCGCAATCTCAGCTCACTGCAACCTCTGCCTCCTGGGTTCAAGCAATTCTCGTGACTCAGCCTCTCAAGTAGCTGGGATTACAGGTGCCCACCTCCATGCCTGGCTAATTTTTTGTAGTTTTAGAAGACAGTTTCAGCATATTGGCCAAACTGGTCTCAAACTCCTGACCTCGGGTGATCTGCCTGCATCAGCCTCCCAAAGTGTTGGGATTACAGGCGTGAGCCACTGCACCTGGTCAACTGTTTTTAAATTATTATTAGAAATTTGAGAAAAAGGCACTAAAAGAATAATTTTTCAAAAACAATATACAAATTTCTGAAATTATGTAGAATTGTTTTTACATTAAGATAATTCAAATAATTCAGATTAATGAGATGCCTTATCTTCACTTTGCCATGTCAATAGCTCATATTCTTTTTTTAATGAAAATATGCCAAGATAGTGAAGACTCAATGAGGCACTTTCATACCAGCTGCTAGAATTCTACATTGGCTCATCATGTTTGGTGAGCAGTATGGCAATCAGAAGACTAAAAGAATGTTACCTATTTTGTCTTGGTAATTTCTTTTCTGGAAATCTTTCTCAAGTAAACAATTTTTAATTCAAAAGCTACCTATTACATTTTATACACAAAGACATATACTGCAAAATTATTGATTACTAGGGAAAGAAAATGAAACAGCTGACATATAATAAAATAATTAAATTTGGTATAGTCACATAAAAATATGTTTGTGTAGCAGAAAATTGGAATTCATGAGATTGGCATAATATGAAGACATGTTTTCTTAATTATGAATAGAAAAGTATGATTGAAGTCATGGAAAATATTAATTAAAATTGGAGGAAACTTACAATGCTAATGGCATTACAATGTTAATGGCAGTTGGACAGATTAGTAATAGGTAATGTCTTGTGTTTTTCTCTATATTTTTCAAATATTCTACAATGAAGATTCACTGCTTCTCTAATAACATTAATATAAGCCTATAAATAATTAAAGTTTCATAATTATTCTCACTTCTCATTGTCTCTGAGTTTTGTGTTTTCTTGTGAAGGTGAATCTCGTGAATAAATACTTACTTAGCACATACATCCACTTGGAATTCATCATCTGAAATAGTTACTGTGTGTGGTGCACTGACCTCAACTTCAAACTTGGGCAGCACTGGAAACAAAGAGAAATATACTTTAGCCTGCACAATCACAGGCAAGCAAACTTTATTGCAGTCATATAGCTTACTATGATTCCATGTATCTTCCGTCTCTACGAGCTATGTATCATTTGCCCCAAATTGTGTGGCACCGGTCTACATGGTGGTGACTCACTAATGATTAATTCTTCCTCTTTTTTTTTCTTTTCCCTATCCTCAGAATTTCACATTTGTTGTTGCTGTTGTTGTTTGTTTGAGACGGAGTCTCACTCTGTTGCCCAGGCTGAAGTGAATGGCACATTCTCAGCTCTCTGCAACCTCTGCCTCCAGGGTTCAAGCCATTCTCCTGCCTCAGCCTCCCGAGTACCTGGGATTACAGGCATGCACCACCATGCCCGGCTAATTTTTGTACTTTTAGTAGAGATGGGATTTCACCATGTTGGCCAGGCTGGTCTCGAATTCCTGACCTTGGGCGATCTGCCCACCTCAGTCTCTCAAAGTGCTGGGATTACAGGCGTGAGCCACTGTGCCTGGGCTCACATTTTGTTTCTGTTGCAATCTCTTAGATATCTCCTAGAAGATTGTGGGGATTCTAGAAAACTGTATCTTTCCTAGGGGGAAAAAGAAGTCAGGAATTAGAATAAGGATACTGGGGAAGGAGTGAGGAGCAAGAAAGTACTGATGAGGAAGCCGACCAGGTCAAGGAAGGGAGAAGAAGAAAACCAGATCAAGCTTCACCTTCTCCTGCCTACGTCTAACGTAAATGTTGTTTTGTTCCATCCTTTGAACTCTTCGTCTACGTAGGACACCTACAAATAGCAACTAGTTACCGTATCTCTTAACAGCAAATTGGTGTGTCACTGTCTTTCCTGAGTTTCTTTCCACAACAATCCAGTAATCTCCAAACATTGGTTCTGAAATCAATTGGAATGAGAGTTGGGTAATATTTCGGAAAGAAGTCACATTTTGCCATTGAAAAATCAGATTGTTTTGAGGATCCTAGAAAATAATGAAAAAAACAAAAACAATCAGAGTTTGTATGAGAGTATTACCCTTTGCTGCTATATTTTGGATTGTTTCTGTAGTTATTGGAAGTAAAGAAAATGCAACCATTTTATTGTACTAATTATCTCAAATTGTAGAAATAACATAACTTCCTCAATGCATTCAACTTCAATCTTAAAGTATATCTCACTTAAAACCAAAATGGCTTAAAAATTATATGTAATTCTTTTGCTTTTGATTTTTCTAAAGCAGAGTTCCATAGTTAAAGAATTAAAAACTTATTGTGCTTGCTCCAGAGTGGTGCTGTCCAAAGTGATGGACTCACACCAACCAGGCACAAAGAGACACTTACGTTAACAAATGCTTATAAAAATTGTCACGGGTTTTTGTTTCGTCTCTACATAAGTTGGTCATGAATTGCACACTTTGCATGCAAGAGCTGCTAAATGGAACTTCTATGACAAGAAAGGATCAATGATGCCAATATCAATACATCTATTAACTTATTAATAAATAATCATTTAATATTTAATATTAATAAATATTCAGCCATGATCTAAAAAATCTTGATTTAAAAGATCTCTACAAAAAGACAAAGACATACTTCACTACTCACTACAATTTTTTTTTTCTTTTCTCTACTAGGAAGTCTAGAAAACTCGAGGCGAGGCACAGGGGCTCATGTCTATGGTCTCAGCAGTTTGGGAGGCTGAGGTGGGAGGATTGCTTGAGCCTAGGAGTTCATAACCAACCTGGGCAACAAAGTGAGAACATGTCTCTAAAAAAAATAAAAATAAATAAGGCATGGTGGCTATTTTATTTGTTCCTGGGTAGCTCTGGTCCCAGCTACACAAGAGGCTGAGGTAGGAGGAATACTTGAGGTCAGGAGGTTGAGACTGCAGTGAGTCACATTCACATGGTTGCACTCCAGCCTACATGACAAAGCAAGACCCAGTCTCAAAACTAAAAATAAAATATTTTAAAAGTCTTAAGGCTAACTTAATATCTCAGACTTCCTTTCAGTTAGAGTTATACAAGTGACAAAGTGTTGGCCAATTAAATGTAAGGGGAAGTCACTGGTTAGAAATTCTCCCTAAAAGAATCAGTCTCAGCTGGCAGTGAAAATAAAACAACGTATTGAGGGTGGCAGAGAGTTAAGGAAATTAAGCCTGGATCCTTGGTAGTATTGTGCTGTGGCTTTTCTAACCCAAAGTGCCTACACTCAGACTTAGTGCTTTGTGAAAACAGTGAATCTTTACTGGTTTAAGTCAACTTTAGCTAAGCTTTCTGTTTCTTTCAATGGAATATAACTTTAGCTGAATCAGGATGTGATGAAAATAGTATTTATGGATTACTGTAATGCAGAAAATATGAAAATGACTGAACTGATAACTATTCTACTATAAGGATGAACTTAGAGTAAGATACACCCCTATAACAAAGTCAAAGCCATCTAAATTATACAAAGAGTACTTGATGCACATATTAACATACATAATCATTAGTGCTGAGCCTGAATCTCAGTGTACCCATCTTCGGACATAGCTAGCAATAATGGTGCATGTTGTATGTACAGATTAAAATACATATGTTGGAGTTGGTTGATAGACTTTATTTACTGATAAGCATACAACTTCAGATATGTTTAAAGATCCCACTGTTCTAGAGACTAGACAGGTAGGAGGAGCTTCCCTCAATTATTTTCTGAAAACTGAGTCAATTTTATAGTAATACTACCTTCTAGACTATTTCAAAATTTTTAGATGTTTGCATTTTCTATTTCCTTAAAACAAGAATTAAGATTAAGAAGGGCCAGCAGCCAAAATGAAGCAATTGCAGACATGGACATTGCTTAGAAAGAACCCAATGTTTTATTCTGCATAAAAACCAGGATATTGCATTGGCCACGTGGCTTACACTAAAAGCGGCAGTAGCTGATTTAGAACTTCATCTGATGTCTTATGTTGTGTATGCACATAAAGGCTTCACTTCCCCTTATTTCAGTCATCTTAATTTCTAATTATGAATCATAAAAACCAAAACACATCATCTATATCTAAACATTTTAAAAGAATGAATGTAAAAAGCAGGTCTCTTACCTGAACTGTGATTAAAGAATACTGAAAGAGGGAAAAAAATACAGATTAATACTGTACTAGCACATTCTTTTTTGCCAAATATTGCATTACAAAGATCTAAATATGTCTTAGCTTAAGTATCAAAACCTAGCCCTTACTTCCCCAGAGGACAATGTTTCTACAGCTAAAGATTCCAAGAAAATTACAAATGTGAAAGAAATCCAAAACGTCTTCTGGGAAGTAGAAAGCAGGTTCCATACAACCTATGTTTTCCTTATATAATCAAAAGATCTAAAAAAGTATAAATCAACTCACTATAAATGAAAGTTTTACATTTAAATATGAAGTTAGCATTGAAGCTATACCCATAAAGTACCCTATGTTGGAGCCTCCTTTCCATATATATGGAAAGCTTCCTGAAGATTTGTGCAGTAATAGATTTGTCTAACTTGTGTAAATTTTATTGTACAACTAGATATTATTGAACTCACCACATCTTCAATAGGCTTGAACTTGGTATCCAAGGTCACAATGCGAAACTTCACTAAAAGAGAGAGAGACAGGGAGAGAGGAGATTTTGCTGTTGTTGTTGTTGTTATTTTCCCTGCAGGTATGATTGCTTGTAGATAGAGAAGGTAATTGCCTTGCAATCATGGAATACTACACTCCCTTCTCCCCTGGCTCTGACTTGACCCTTTCAGATTGGGGTTCCACTGGGAAAGATCTCTTATTGACATTTGTAATTTCTCTGGTCAGGATGCTTTCCTGTGACCAGGGCTGATGCTAGTAGCTACTGGGAACTTTTACCCTTATAGCCCATAGAGATATCTTCAGCATTGGTGGCAGAATTAGTCATAGAAGGACAAATGTGAAATACTTATGGCAGGAGAGAAACATAATTTTCCTGAGAAAATACGTTGATGCTAGCAAACATTAATTTTAGCAGAATTCCAGAAAACTATCTTGGCTACTTTTGTCTACCTAATTTTCATCATAGCCTTTTAGTGAGTCCAAAAGAAAGAATATAATTTAGCAAAAACCTAACTATAAGAATTCTGATTTTAGTTCTATTTGTTTTCAATAAACGATATAATACATAATAATAATCAGAATTAAGTGCATAGATGCTTTCTTCCAACTCTTTAGTTTTATAAATGAGAAAACTAAGTCCTAAAGAACAGAATTTACTTGGCAAAAGCCAATCATTTATTAACAGAACCAAGACCAAACGAAACCCTCTGAATCTCAGTTTGGTGTTCTTTCTGCTACCTTCTACTTACAACAACGATAAAAAAGAAAATAGAAGGGCTTTACCTAGGTTATCAGATTTATGATTACTTCTATTAGTATGAATAACAGTGATACTAATAAATATTAGTTAGGGGTCTTTACTGAATGTTATGCTTTATTTTCCATTGACTATCTTATTTTATTCTCACCATATTTCTACAAGTGAAGCACTTTTATTTCCGTTTTGTGGGTGAAATAATTGAGCCTAAAATAGAGAGTTAGTTAGCTTGCCCAACTGGTAAGTTACGGAGCAACATTTCAAATCAAATAATTGTCCTCCAAATCCTACACTTGTAACCAATATGTTATATAGGGCTATCACTAGAATTGGTAAATAGTGAAAGTGGTATTGAAAATTTTATGAAGCAGAGCATTCAGTTACAGGTGTTGGAAGGTACTCTTTCATAACTGACTCAGGCAACAAATAAGGATTCTAGCAATTCACAATACTGTGATGTTGATAATCAATTTAAGACTGAAATTCACGTTTGAATTCCTCTCAATTTGGAGAATGCATTTCTGAAGCCAATGATACTAAGGAAAATGCTGACTTACCATTCTCTCCTGGTTTATAGATGGATTTATCTGTCTGTATAAAGGTTGCCTTCTCCTCTGAAATGACTGCTACAGATCTTCTCTCAGAGATTTGATGAGTATCTCCCTTAGCCAGCAAGGTAATAAAAGCCAACTGTTCAGATGACTTCTGAGAGACCTTTTTATGTGGAAGAGCAGAGGATGGGAAAATTATTTTTGAACGTTAAGATGGTGAACAATGCCTTAATTTGGCTTCTCAGAATAAGAGAGACTTGTAAACATATGTTTTCCTAATAGGAGGCAGTGATCCTCTGTTATAATTCCTTTGTTTAGCATGAAGACACTTTATAAGAAGCTTGTTTTTTATATCTTCTTGCCTTTTATTTATGGTTTTTGTTGCCCTGAGTCCCAGCCCTTCTCTCCTTTACACATTTTCTCTTTCCTCAAACTGTGGAACAATTATACTATCTAATAATTTTTTTACTATTACCTCATTATCTCTTTTTATAATAGAAGAATGACAATATTTCACAAGTTTTGTTGCATGTGTAAATTTTCGTTATTTCTTGCCTTCCAGCTATTCTCCAATTTTCTTCCCTACTTTCTACAATTCATCCCAAACCAAGATTCATTACCTCTGTAAAAACAATTTTTCAAAAACAATTTCATCTTTTGATCTGAAGTCCTGAAATGTCATATTCAGTGTCTGACCTTGAAATCTGCACAAGCATAGAAGTTATCTTCTTCCACAAACTGGTCAAAAATAGTGGTATTGGATCCATCATATTCTAAGACGACACTCAAGGATACAGATTCATTAAGTTTTAAGAGGTGGAGACAAGCTTTTCCTGTAGAATCACTCTGAATCACAGAAGAGACCCATAGGATGTATTGCCTATGCAAAGAAAGTAACTGACACTGCAAACACATGTAGGAGAAATGGAGAACATCCACAGAAAGCATCTTTACCTTCTTGAAATATTCCCGAAATATATACATTTTTCATAGACGGTATTACAATAAGCTTAGGCACAGAGAAGTATCTTAACAAAAAGATGCCAATTCTCTTTATACTTGCTTGAAATGTATAGAGCAAACAAAACAGCACTCAGTCTCAGAAGTTGAAATGTTAAAAACAGAATTAAATTTTAACATGAAACATATTCAATGAGGTCATTTTGCTAGTACTTTACTATAAATAGTACAGCGTTTCCTTACGGTTCTGAAGCCACGGCAGCAGTAAAATGAAGCAAAATGGTGCTCAGGAGAATAGTAGCCACCATTTTATCCAGATGCCTGAATAATAAAGACTTCAAGAGAAAATTTCTCACTGTCTCTTTCTCACTCTCATTAGAAATTAGCTACCTTGACTCTCCACTTTCCTTACTTCCTTCTGCTCTGCCTCTCTCTGTATATTGTTGCTTTTATAGTCATACACAACAAAAGATCAATTACATTTTGGAGCAAGTACCATGGGATTCATCAATCTCATTTAGATCACCTCTCCTGTTACTTCTATGAAAAGTGTCACTTTATATGCAACTTCCTGCTTAAGTTCACTGGACCCTGCTCTGTTTTAGAATCAGCAGCACAGTTTGTACAGGAAGAAAGAGAAGAACAAAGAAAACAGTTGTGTGACACTTAGAAGTTCATTGGTTTATTTTAGCATTGCACTCACAGGTATCAAAAGCATTGCTACCTAGGAATTAGCACTTGGAAGAAAAATACCTCTCCAAAGAGCTGTTAACATACCAATTCCCAAAAAAGAAACTTTCCAGGCTTCTGAGAGAAGTAACATTACTGATTTTAGCAAAATATTAATACAAACAGATATTCAATATAAGCTTATTTTATAGATAATGGAAACTGTTGTTACTCTTTTATAATTTCATAATATAAAATTCAACATTAAATATGTTGATCTGTGTTTAACATTTAATATGATTTTTTTAGTGTGGTTTTCTTTACAATGTTCAATGTCATTTTCTACCCTCAATATAATGAGAAAAATGAAAGAAAAGGTGATATACACACACACAGACACACACACAGACACACATATCATTCCTTGGCAAAAGAAAATAAATATTTTACCATTATTTTGATTGCAAAACGTGTTCTACAAAGCACATGAACCATACCAAGGAAACTAAGAAACTCTTGATAACATCCCTCGTGTGTTAATTCTCCCATTTGTATTGCCTTTCCCTTTTTCCTTTTTTTTTTTAAACATTCATTTCACTTTAAGTATTGATGGAGTTAATGCATATGGCTTAAAAAAGATTACACTGGGTAAGGAAAGACAGAAACTGGATTTAATCTTTTGGAAATGGGCCTGAAACAGGAAACACAATGGAAAGAACAACAAAACCAATTATAACCTAATAATTGAGCAGCTGTAATGGCACTAAAATACAGGCAACCATGAGGTCTAGGGAAGGTGAGTTCCTTGTTGACCCTATTTCATGTTCTAGCACAGAACTGTAGTCATAAAAATTCTGACCATTTTGTTCTCTCAGTAGAGTTGAGACATTGCTCTCTTACCCCTCCCCACTTAGGATTTTGTTTTTGTGTGTCTTTTCTCTAACCTGCATAGGAGCCCAACTCTCTGAAAATCTCTGTTACAGAAGTTAATCTTTAATTGCTCGCCTGCCCTGCAAATTTTAAGGTTTAATTTCTTTCCATTGGAATATCAAATGGTTAGTCTTTGTTTTTGACAAATTCTTCCCTCTGATAGCACATTAGAGTATTATTATTTTTTTTTAATTTATTTATTTATTTATTTATTTATTGCATTTTAGGTTTTGGGGTACATGTGAAGAACATGCAAGATTGTTACGTAGGTACACCATGGCAGTGTGATTTGCTGCCTTCCTCCCCTTCACCTATATCTGGCATTTCTCCCCATGCTATCTCTCCCCAGCTCCCCATCCCCCGCTGTCCCTCCCCTATTTCCCCCCAACAGACCCCAGTGTGTGATGCTCCCCTCCCTGTGTCTATGTGTTCTCATTGTTTAACACCCACCTATGAATGAAAACATACGGTGTTTGATTTTCTGTTCTTGTGTCAGTTTGCTGTGAATGATGGTTTCCAGGTTCATCCATGTCCCTACAAAGGACATGAACTCATAGTTTTTGATGGCTGCATAGTATTCCATGGTGTATATGGGCCACATTTTCCCTGTCCAGTCTATCATCGATGGGCATTTCGGTTGGTTCCAGGTCTTTGCTATTGTAAACAGTGCTGCGATGAACATTCGTGTGCATGTGTCCTTATAGTAGAACGATTTATAATCCTTTGGATATATACCCTGTAATGGGATTGCTGGGTCAAATGGTATTTCTATTTCTAGGTCCTTGAGGAATCGCCACACTGTCTTCCACAATGGCTGAACTAATCTACACTCCCACCAACAGTGTCTCTCCTTGCTTAAGTAAATTGAGTCACTAGCTTCCAAAACAACTAAAACTTACCAGCTTTCACTCACCAGCATTCAAGACAAATAGAACCACAAGGTAAATTGTTCGTAAATCAAAGCAACCAATTCTTCATTCCAAAGGCCAATAAATCTAACGTAGTAGAATGTCTCTAAATTATTTTTATTTTTCCAAATGTAAAATTTTTATGCTAAATAAATTCCTTTATTGATCTTAAATTTAATAAAGGCAGTTTACTGCTAATAAAAATACAGGAAATAATTTTTTAAAATGTACACTCTTAAAATGATTATCTTGGGAACTAGCATGTTTTCATGATAGCTCTCTATTCTAATCTAGAATACTCATAAATAATTTTATCTGATTAACATGGTCTTCAGCTTAAATAGACCCTTACCTCAGAAAGTTCAGTATGATTCCAAGAGTATCTATTGGGTGCTTCTTATATAGCTTCTTATATATAATAAGAATATAGCTTCTTATATGGCAATAATGCTAGATTCTAGGGATAACGAGATAAATAAGATGCTTCTCTAAAAAAATTTACATTTTATTAGAGAAGGGAAGAAAGGAAGAAAAAAAAGCAAGGAGGAAGGAAAGAAAAAAAGAAGAAAGAAAGAGAGGAAAGGGGAGGAGTAGGACAGGAGAATGAGGAATAAATGGAGAGTGAAATGAAGGAAGGAAGGAAATATAGAAGTGGAGCATTTGCTGAGTATTTAATATGTAGCAGTCGGTGTGCCATGTGCCGGTATTTACAGTATCTCATTTAGTCCTCAAAAAACACAATTTAGAATTTATTTACCCCTACTTTTTAGACAGTAAAACTACGTTATCAGAAAAAGTCATTTATTTCCAAGGGTCCCCCAGCCATAAGTGATTGGAAAAAATTTCTTTTAACAAACATGGATTAAACAAGATCAAAGGACATCTTCATATATAAGAATATAAAAGGACATGAATTAATGTACTATGTCTTTATAAAGTAGGTTTCTGCTGAGCAAAGAGGTATGAAAAACAGATATTACATCATCTTCACTTGATAGATTCAATACTATTTAGGCTATTGGCATTCACTTCTGTAGTAACACCTCTATATACTCATTTATTTAGTTTGTTTCTATTTAATGCCTACTATCTGCCAGCATTACGGTAGATGGTGGGGATGGAAAGGTGAAGGTAATTGTTGGAGTTATTCTATCAAGAAAGACAGATTAATTAATTGCACACTTAATTATCTCATTATAATCATGGTAAGTGTTACAGAGGAGACAACTATAAAATGTCATGGGAATGTCTGTTGAGAAGGACTAAGTATTAGACCTTGTCCTGGTGATAAACAGAAGAATAAGAATAGTTTCACCATCCACTCAGTGGGATATGTAACTATAAATTGCAATGTCAAGTGATACTAAGAATATTCTACATTGGAACTATGAGCAATGCTTTATAGATTCTCATTAAAATTATAAATGAGAAAGTTGGAAAGAAATTAATAAGGAGATACTATTGGAAATATTAACATGGTAGAAATTTTCTAGGTAGAGTAGAAACTGAAGAAATTGTTACTGAAGTAATAGCTCTTTAAAGAACATTTTAGAATTATAATCAAATATTGTGTGTTTTGAAAATAATAGTAGGTTCAGTTTTGCTGAAGAAAATAGTGTGGTATGAAATAACATTCATTCAATGAACATATTGGAAGAGTTGCGGTTACCCTGTGAAAAGTCTTTTACTTGTGCTTAGGAGTTTGAATGTTAAATGAAGAACAGCGGATATCATTATTCTTCCACTCCACAGAGAACAGAAAAAAGTGGGAGTATAATAATGGTAGGAAAATCACGTAAGAATTTGCATATGGACACGGTGGCTCATGCCTGTAATCCCAGCACTTTGGGAGGCTGAGGTGGGCAGATTGCTGAGCTCAGGAGATTGAGATCAGCATGGGCAACATGGCAAAAACCCAATGCTACAAAAAAAAAAAAAAAAAACAACTTAGCCAGGTATGGTGTATTCGCCTATAGTCCTAGCTACTTAAAAAGCTGAGGTGGGAGGATCACTTGAGCCCAGGGTGTCAAGGCTGCAGTAGCCATGATAATGTCACTGCTTTCCAGCCTGGGCAACAGAGTGAGACCCCGTCTCAAAAAAAAATTAATTAATTAATTAACGAATAAATAAATAAGTAAATAAAGTATAAACATTAAAAAATAGAATTTGCTGTCAGGCACAGTGGCTCACACCTGTAATCCCAGCACTTTGGGAAGCTGAGGTGGTGTAACTGACCAATGGGTTCACACTGCCTGCTGCTTAGACAGTTGATTTATCAGGATGGGGATTGCAATGGAGAAAGAATAATTCATGCAAAGCCGGCTGTGCAGAAGACTGGAATTTTATTATTACTTAAGTCAGTCTCCCAGAGCATTTGGAAATCGAGTTTTCAAACATAATTTGGCGGGTAGGGGTTTGGGAAGTGGAGGGTGCTGATTGGTCAGGCTGGAGATGGAATTATAGGTGGTGGAAGTTGGAATCAAAGGGGGTCGAAGTGAGGTTTTCTTTCTGTCTTCTGTTCTTGGGTGGGATGGCAGAACGGGTTCAGCCAGATTATCAGTCTGTGTGGTGTCAACTAATCCACTGAGTACAGGGTGTGCAAAATATCTCAAGCACTGATCTTAGGTTTTACAACAATGATGTTATCCCCAGGAGCCATTTCGGGAGGTTCAGACTCTTGGAGCCAGAGGCTGCATGACCCTAAACTGTAACTTGTAATCTTGTAGCTAATTTGTTAGTCCTGCAAAGGCAGACTAGTTCCCAGCAAGAAGAAGGTCTTTTTGGGAAAGGGATGTTATTTTGTTTCAGAGTCAAACCATAAACTGGATTCCTTCCCAAAGTTAGTTCAGCCTTCACCCAAGAATGAACAAGGACATCTTAAAAGTTAGAAGCGAGATGGAGTCAGTTCTGATTTCTTTCACTGTGATAGTTTTCTCAGTTACGATTTTGCAAAGGCTGTTTCGACCCTTCCCTTTGAGTTTTATGGCACCTTATTCTTAAGGTGTAGACTATGAAGATGGAAAAAGACTGTCGATTACTCTGGCTTCTTCCTTCTGACAGGGGACGTAGTGCGGGTAGCAGTTGACCCTAAGGTGAGAGGAGTGGAACCGCATTGCAGCTGTCTGGGTCCTCATACAGGCCAGGCTGGGGTTCCAAGGCTTTTATGACAAAGGTGGTAGTATCTTTGTTTATTGTTTTAGTGTAGCATTTAAACAGACAGTGTACTATAAGGTAAATAATGAGTTATAGGGTAAGGAGTGCAATTTCCAGTTTTAAAAGTAAAGATTTGAAAGCATTGGTTTGGGGACTTACAGTCCACAGAAAATTTATGATTTAGTCTAAATTGAAGAAAAATAAAAATAAACACTCAAAAACAGCTAGCAACAGGTGTACTATAGTTTTTGAAACGTAATTTTTCTCTCTCCAGTCCTTATTTATATTAAAAACAAATTATGATAGGGCTGATTTGTTTGCAAAATAAACTTTAGTTTTATTATAGTTGGCTTGATTATTCACATACAGCACAGCAAGACTAATTTTTTTTACATAGGTTTTTATACATTGGCTTTGATGGAACTCTGTTCCACAGGAATATTTTCAAAGCCAAGCCCAGCCAGGGGTTTGTACTCTCAAATACCTGTGAATTGGGAAAATTCCTCTCCTCTTGACAACCCCTGATAACCTGGGGCTTCTGGTCCTGTCAGAAAGTGACATTTTTTTACTTATCACAGGCCAGAGACACTGTACAGGGACTGTGTGGACCAAGTATGAGGCAAGTTTTACCAATGGCTTTTATTGGCTTTACAAGTCAGATTTGATTCGTTAAAGGAAAGCATGCTACTCCAGGTAAAGCCTTGGTGAAGTAACCAGTTTTTCCAGTTGTGCCCTGTTATAAAAGTAAACAGATTCTGATTGTACTTATACAAATAATTATATTGCCATTATAGGGATACTCACAAATTCTGGAGAAATCACGTAGAGATAAACAAATATGCTCCAAATTTTGTTCATAGGAGTATATGTTACTCAATTGCTACAAGCTATAAATAGCTTAAAAGAGGTTTCCTTCACTCTGAAAAACAAAGCGAGGATCAATGGCATTTTAAGCAAAGTTAAAAAGATTACTTTAGATTTTTATTAATTTAGTTCATGCAGTTAACTTCTGTTTGATATTTATGAACACTTCAGCTCTCCGTGAGAGTTCCAGAAGTTTATTCCTTTATTCTAACGTCATAATCTGCAAAGTGATTAAAAATTTGCAATCAAGAGCACCTGTCAATGATGTATAGCTGATTATAAAACCACCTTTAAAAGAGAACGAAATGAAGACAGCAATTGTCTGTGGATGACAAAAACGTTTTCATCAAAACAACTAAAGACACAATTGACAAGGAAATTTGTTACCTTTTTGGCAATAATTCACACCAGCAATTATAATTATTATTGAAGACATGTAATGAGGCATATCAGAATTATAGGAATTTTATACAATTTTACAACACATGCTAATAACAAATTTATATAAATATAACCTAAAGAAAGTTAAACACCATTTTATATTTAGCAGTGTTTTCTGGATGATTTTAATACATTAAATAAGCCAAATGTGTCTTTTGGACTTTAGGGGAATTAATTTTTTTTCTTTATTTTAAGCTTGAGCTTGATTTTGAAAGGTTTCTTAAGTATCAAAGGTTTAAAATATTGCATATTACAAAATAGAATCTTAAGTTACCATAAGTCATTCATTTAGCCAAAATGATAACTTACAAATTTTAAAAAGGAAAAACCATTATTCTTATAGGAGACTCAGCTTTCCAAACAAGACCAATGAAGATAGGATGAGGCCAACTAAGTGTCTCCTTTCTCTTGGGAGGTTTCAGTGGGAGGATTGTTTAAGTCCAGGAGTTCAAGACCAGCTTGGGCAACACAGCGAGACCTTGTCTCTACTAAATTTACACAAAAAAATTAGCTGAGCATGGTGGTACAGCACCTGTACTCCCAGCTACTCAGGAGACTATAGCAGGAGAATCCCTTTAGCCTGGGAGGTCAAGCCTGCAGTAAGCCATGATCATGCCACTATACTCCAGCCTGGGAATAGAGTGAGATTCTGACTTAAAAGCAAAAATTTGCTCAAAGATTATCCTGGCTTACAGAAGTAAGGCCTTTACAGTGGCAATATCTCTTTAAAAGACATATTTTCATTCCAATTCTTAGAACTTCAGGTTGTTTTTGGGGTTCATGGTATGGGGCTAAACAAGAGAGAGAGAGTGGGTTGACACTGATGATAAATGGTGCTAAAGTTAAGACAGAAAAGACAAAAAAAATGATATGATGATTAAAGTTTGGTGTATATTAAGTATGAAGTACTGCAGTACAACAAAGAGGTGATATCAAATTGAGAGTTGAAATAAATCTCACACTCTGGAAAAAAGAGATTAACTATAGATTTGGAAATGATTGTGCTGTATAGATAATATTTAATATTAAAGACATGGATAAAATGATAAAGGGAAATCATTTACAATGGAAAGAAACGTAACCAATTGTAGGAAAGACTGGCGAAGATCTGATTATTGTGCTATTTGAGCTGAATGATATCTACAGGCATGGGGCACTGTTGGTTAATTTCCCTGGTGCCACTGTGTTGAATGTAAAACAATGCCTTGAAAAGTTGCTTTGACATTATATGCTTTACAAATTTTTAAACAACAGAAAACCATTTTGTTGATTTTTCCCAGCTGCACAATTAGTCATAGTATATTTTAAGAGTCAAACATATAGATTTATTTCAGTTCTTGAGAACATCTTGAACTTCTGGTTCACCTTTTTGAAGTGTTTTCACCAACACTACATATAAAAGTATTGCACAAGACCAGTAACATGTAGGTAGTTAATTATGCTGGGATATAAATAAAACTGTTCCATTCTTGATGCTGCAATCCATTGAAAGGAAAAATCACCTTTTCCTCATAAAGGAATAGGCTGCTTGGCAAGTTAAATGGCTCTTGTTGGTGTCACATGTTTATCTCTGGCATCAAAGATTGATTGTCAGAGTTGCCAAGAAATTTCTAGTTACAATACCCTCCTGTGGATGAGGGATCAAAAAAGTAATGGGAAAGAGGCAAGTGGATAGTGAAGAACCAGGTGAATATGTAGGATATGACTTATTTTGCAGAGTCATATCTTTTCAATTCTGCAAAGTTCAACAGTGTCAAAGTTATAATTTTATCCAAGGTCATTTAGAACTGGTTTTTATCTTTTCAATTGCCTAAGAGTCTTCTAATCCTGAATAATATCACACTACCCAAGCAAACAGACTGACAGACATGTAAATAAACAGACAAATGTCAAACAAAGTCTTACTAAATGCAACCACCAATATAGCAGTTCAAACATCTTTAATTCTTTTTTTATGTTAAAGAAATGCAGCCTTTATCAGATATATATTGAGGTTACATAAGATTGGATTCAGGGGAAAATAGTTTCATTGTTAATAAATGCTTAAGAACCACTGATAATATAAATACGAGAACTCTGGACTTGAAAAATGAAGTCTTTGTTTCACGTCCATAATCCACCAGTGACTAGCTCAGTGACCTTGAGTCAATTACTTAAAAGTTTTGGGCTTCAGTTTAAATCTACAACACAAGAGAGAACTGTGTTAGCATCTTCAAAAAAAAAAAAAAACCCAGAAAACACATAAAAATAACTTATATGAGTGATATGGTTTGAATTTGTGTCACTGCCCAAATCTCACATCGAATTATAATCCCGTGTTTGGAAGAGGGTCCTGGTGGGAGGTTATTGTATCATGGGGGTGGAGTTCTCCCCTGCTGTTCTCATGATAGTGAGTTCTCATGAGACCTGGTTGTTTAAAAGTGTATAGCACCTCCTCCTTCGCTCTCTTCCTCCTTCGGTCATGTAAGACATACCTGCTTCCCCTTCCCTTTCCACCATAATTGTAAGTTTCTCTCAGACTTCCCCAGCCTGTAGAACCATGAGTCAATTCATCCTTTTTTCTTTATAAATTACCCAGTCTCTGTTATGTCTTTATAGCCGTGTGAGAATGGATTAATACAATGAAGATTAAGAATCTCAGGAGATACCTGAATATTTAAAAAGAAGCTGGTTGGAGCAAAAAATGTCTAGTAGGTGACAAATGTGGAAAAATTATCTTTTTCTCTGATTTGTCTCAACTTATTCATCTCATCTCAGCTACGTAACACTCCCTTGCTCTTTCTTTACTTTAGCTAGTGACTCTACTTACCATGCTACTCAGAATAATATAAAGGTCATATGGGCCAGTATACAGAATTCATAAATACCCAAAGGTATTATTTTAAGGTGTATTCTATGCCTACTTATGAAGACCTTGAGGTTGACTTTCACTAGATGTTGAACACACATGATGAGATTCTCACACCCTGAACTTGCCTGATCTCATCAGACATCTTTAATTCTACAACTCTTTTCTTTACTACAGAATATAGTAAAAGCTGAAGGTGGTATATGGATGAGATGGTGAAGAATGCCTAAGAATGATTTAAAAACATAGCATTTGTAATTATGAAATTCACCACTAAACCCACTATCCTTCTGAAAATTTTGCTATCTTACTTGGAGAAGCATGGCCTTAGCAAAACAGCTGTGATAATATTAGAGATGTAATGTTAAGTCTCAATGTAGAGACTTATTCATTGACTCAAGATATACTTATCTGTATATATTTAAGGTGTTGTTACTGATTGAAAATTAAGAAAATGATATATGGTTTCTTTTCCTCGAGCGTATACGCTTAGTGAGATAAACACACACACACAAAACTACTCCAGGTCATGTAAGACAATGGAGAAACATACCATTCAGGAAATCTACCTCGAGGAGGGTAAAATCAAACATGATTCCACAAAAGGGGTGCCGCTTGAAAATCTTCCTGCCTCAGCCTCTTGAACAGCTTAATCCCCAGGAATGCATCATGATGCTCAGCTAAGTTTTGTATTTTTATTTGTTCTGTAGAGACACGGTTCTGCCATATTGCTCAAACTCCTAGGCTCAAGCAATACTCCCGTTTTGGCCTCCCAAAATGCGAGATTACATGTGTGAGCCACCATGCCTGGAATAAATTTATTTTTATCTAAAAATCAGAGGCCTTAATCTGATGTTGCATTTCATAACCAGGACTTTAATTCAAATAAGCCAGATAAGTCAGCAATAAAGAAAACACAGAAGTTGGGTTATGAAATTGTGGGGCCACAGAAAAATTTGAATTTAGATCCTGGATGTTAGTTAGGCTTGAAAATATGATGTTTTTCTTTCCTCCTTATAATAAAAGGAGATAACATTTAGCTAACCTGGCATTCTAAGTTCCTCTGAACTGATGGAACTCTTCCTCTTTCAATAATTAATTGCTACAATGATAAAACCAATTAAGGTAGCACTTCTTTGAAGAAAAAGAGAGGAACTGGGAACTTGTATCTTTATTTTCTTTGTATCTTTTTTCCTTTTCTTTCTATAAAGAAACAGTAAAATAAAGGAAAATATCCTTAGCTAAGTAGGTCTGATCTAGCGTGCTGTGATTCTGAGTGATCTTCAAACTACCTTAAGTAATGCTTCTGGCCTGGACACCTGGCTCACCATGATTACTGTGGTGATATTTAAAATATTGTTTATATATTACTCTCATTACATACTCCACAGAATTTTACACATCAGTCATTCTACCACTTTCAAATATCATAGTGATACAGTGATGACACATTTAATGGAAATAAGTTATATTGCTATCTATAACCTGAATCATATTTACAAAAGTCCTTTTTCACATCCTTTTCACTCTAGGGTAGTCCAGATTTCCTTCTGACTCTGACGTTGTGCCTCCAACAGTAAATATCAAGCCTCTTAAGTTGAACTGCTATGATGGCACTCATGGAACAAGATACGACATAATTTGGCTCAATTGCTACTCTATAATCAATCTGTTCATTGTTGACCATGAATTTTTAAGGATAGCTCCCAGGTAGATTACCAGATTGCTAACTGTGCATGACACGTGAGAGTTTATAATTTCCTTCTTTTCTTTGGAGCCTTGTCAATGTCTGTAATCAAAGTGTTGCTGGAAAAGGCAGTGAACTGGTCAGTGATATAAAATACAGAATACTTTTTGTGAAATAATTACTGGATATTTACTATGAGCCAAGCATAGAAAAAGGTACTGGGAATTCAACAATTAAATAACAAAACATATATGACTCCCACTCTCAGAGATCTTACAACTGAATGGGAGAGACATTTTAAAAACTGTTTTTGTGCAATGTGACAAGTGCCCCGAGAGGAGCAGTGTTAGGTGCGAGAGGAGCCTGTAAGAGTGGTGCCCACCCTAGACCTGCAGAAGTAGAGGCTGCCTTCTAGATGTAACTAAAGGCCATTGTTTTAAGTGAAATAACTCAGAAACAGAAAGTCAAACACCGTATGTTCTCATCGATAAGTGGGAGCTAAATAGTATGTACTGATAGAAAAACAGAGTGAAATAATAGATATTGGAGACTTGGAAAGGGTGGAGGTTTAGAAGGGAACGAAGGATGAAAAATCACTTAATGGGTACATTGTACACTATTTGGATGATGATTATACTAAAAGCCCAGACTTTACCACTATGCGATATATCCGTGTATAAACAGTGTACTTGTACCCTCTAAATCTATTAAAAAGGAAGAAAAAAAGTGTGACATCTCATGTGAAAAATAGGTATACATATAATGTAAAGATGTATCTGTTGTTAGAAAAAAGTAGTTGGTCCTTGCTATGGTTTGAATGTGTTCCCCAAGGAGCATGTGTTGGAAACTTAAACTCCTGATGCTACAGGGAGATGGGGCTTAATGAAAAGTGTTTAGATCATGAGCTTCAACTTCATGAATGTATTAATGGCACTTATAAAAGGGCTTGATGCTGCTCATTTGATCTCTTGCTCTCTCTCTCATTCACTCTTTGCTCTTTTTCATGACATGACACCCCAAGAAGACCCTTGCCAGATGCCAGCCCTTGGATCTTTTACTTCCCAACCTCCAGAACTGCAAGTCAGTAAAGTTCTGTTCATTAGAAATTTACTCAGTCTCTGGCTTTTTGTTGCAGCAGCACAAAATAGACTAAGAAAGTCCTGATGAAGGTAAAATGTATGCCACGGCTTGTAAGTAAGACAGAATCTGTTTGTCAATTACAAGGATTTAGAGTAGCCAAAGTGGCTAGAATACCAAAAGACAGGGTAGGATGCAGTGAGACTTGAGGCAACAAGAAAATTGAGGTGCCGAATTGAATCTAGCTCAATTGGTTGAGATAGTTCAAATTACTTCTAGTATTTTATCTTCAGTGCTTGTACTATAGAATATACATTTTGCCTTAGAGAAGAAATGCTCAATTTCTATTGGAATACACTCATTTAGCAAATATTTATTGTACTATTTTTTATCTGAGAACAGGAACAGTCTGGCTGTTCTCAAGTGTCTTATTTCAGGAAAGAGCACAGCACCTGAAACACAGTAAGCATACAATACCTATTTGCTATTTATTTGTTGATTTGCTTTACTCATTAAAATGCAGGCAAAAATTGTGTCTTCCCAACACCTTAAAAAAATGTCTGGTAGTGAATATATGTTCAACTAATTTTTATTATATGAATAAATTTGGGGGCTTATCTTATTCTTTCCCTGCCTCAGCCTTAGAATCAGCCATTTCTCCAAAAAGTTCTGGTTTCTTTAAGAGGAAGAGAGTATTTAAAAGTCAAGGCCTGAGGTGTCTGTGTGCTCACTATTACTGGAGTATCTTATTTCTAGCCCCTTTCAGTGGAGGGAGCTAGCAAAGGTAAATTATAGATAGACAGATAGATTAGATAGATAGATACGTCTGTAACTATGAGTTCATATTGGTACCTCCAATTCTAGTCTAATACTTCAGAGTTATTCTGGCCTTCTACCTTTCAATGTTTTAAAGTAGGTTTTCCACCTGAGATAAACCTGGCTCTTATCACTTACAACACCTTTATTTATTTGCTCATGAAAGTAATAATTTGCTCAATGTAATGAATCTCCAGACCACCCCTGGATATCTCCTCCACTTGCCAGTTCCTCGCCCACCTTGAATGCACTTCTGCTCAACTCTCCTTATCTGCTGCAGAATCCTGCATGCCTCCAAGAAGCCTTCATATATGGCTCCTCCTCCACAGATAGATCCTGACACCTCTATACCAGGAAGGAGGAAGAAAAAAAAATAATTGGAAGAGAATATAGAAAGGGAAAGTTAGAAAGAAATGGACAGTGGGAAGGTAATATGTTTTATTATTTATTTTAGACAGGAGTTTTATGAATTACTTTTGCCAAGTCAATTTTGTTTCTTTGCTCTCTTTTTCTTTGTAAAAGATATCCATGGCTAAGCTTATTTGGATTATTCTAAGCTTATTTGGGTTAGAGTGCTGGTTATGCATAAAGAAACATCAATGTTGAACCCTTGCAGGACGAAGGTGAAGAAGTGTGGCTGTATTATAGAAGCCAATGAAGCTGCAGGAGCAGAAAACAGAACTGAGGCTTGACCTGTGAGGGCCTATAGAACTGGGTAAAGCCCACCTCTGCATCCTCAGCTGCCTGGAGGAGAGTGATACAATTAACGCTTCATTCAGGTAACTTTGTTTCAGTTCTGCCTCTTACCTCTCAGCCTCCAGCATAGAAGAGTGGAGGACCTTTATTCTTCCCCACCCCCTTACTACTTGGGTGGGAACATTTTCCATCAGATCCCAGGAAGTGTTCTCACATTCCCTCACCCAATCCATGGGAACTCGTGTCCTTTCTCTTTCAGAAACACATGCTTCTGTTGGCAACCCATCCATCTTCATCCCCCCGAACTATCAAGAACTATGAAGAATCTGAGATGTTTGTCCTACTTGCAAGCTAACAAGTTAGCCTGTGTGTTTCATGAATACTGACCTAAGACATGAGCCTCCTGAGTCAGAGAAAAAGAAACCTTATTATTCACACATAGCTAGAAGAGTAAGTTGCACTTTTGCTTTGGTTCCCCTTGTCCATCCGGTGTCTGAATACTCATTTTATATCTCATTATCTTGTGTATGGACATTTCAAAGTATCCTTTTGAATTTTCCAGATACGCAATAATATTATCTTAAAATAATGACAGTTCTTTATACATATATTCCACTTTCATTTAGGGAGAAAAATTTCCAGATTTTAATTATAAAAGAGGAAATTCAGATTCTAGTTATGGGCATAAATTGTTCCTTTCCACTGATTCATATTTACTGGGTGTGTTCTATGTATCAGAGTCTGGGAATCCTCATCCCAAAAAGCAGAGAAAAGGAAGAAGCAGGGGTTTTGTTCACGCCTCAGGAAAAAAAAATGCATTATTCATTTGTAAATTGACTTATTGATATTTACTGATCAGAAAAGGAAAAAAGTTTGATAGTATTTAGTTTGTAAATAAACATTGGTTGCTTATTTTTGAGGTATAATATTTTAAGTGAATTTAGTGTTGAACTGCTTGCTACATTTCATAAAAACATCAATGATGAGAACAGACATGCAAAGGCAATTCACCATTGTCTAAACTGATAAATGCAATTTTATTATATTAGATTAAATAAATATAGCATAGTTTAAATTATGTTGTTAAAGAATAAGAGGTAAAATATGACTACTATATTCATATAATAATACAAATATTTGTGTACAGTTTTATTATTTGAATACACAGATTGGGTAACACCGCTAGATATAAAGTATTAGAATATATTGTGTTTAAAGTGTAGGCTCTGAAATCTGACAGGGTTCAAATCTAGGCTATTTACTGACAAACTGATTGACACTGGGCATGTTGAAATCTCTTGGGAACCGAAGTTGTTCATCTATAAAATGATAAAAATAATAATGCCTACCTTATAGGGTTCTCATAAGGATTAAATGAGTTATTGAAGACAGAGTGCTTAGAACAGTGCTTGCAAATAGTAAACATTCAATAAATGTTAGGACATATAAGATGAGATGAGACATTGAATTTAAGCAAAGTAAAAGTCTTTGACCTGACCTCATTTCTGCTTTTGTAGAATGTGGCCATTGTACAATGTGCAATCTCTGTGATTCTAAGTTTATACAGCCTATTTCTACGGTTAGATTATTTGAAGTTCCAGGTCAGAGACAGGATCAATTGTTAGAAAAGCAAATGGTCATTTGCTTGTTGGCAGGGCAATGATTTGCATTGTTCCAGGAAGGAGGAAGGAACATAAATGTTTTGCTATGAACTGGCCTCTGCCTAATTGATCTGGCATTGTGTAATTTACTAAAACCATATTTGCTTAATTTAGTCCAACACAAACATGGGGAAATGCGTCCTCACCTACGCCCTCCTCCAGGACTCACAAAACAAAACAAAACAAAACAAAACAAAAAATTCAAGTGCTATTGAGCTCTTATAAAGGCCAGGCATTTCTTTTGTGAACTAAAGATTGTTTAAATATGAAAGGACTTATTGAGGATTAGAATATATTTTAGAGTTCATCTAATACTAATGTCTTTGTTAAAAGCCTTCTAAAGGTCTGAACTGCGTGTATTTTCTTTTATTGACCAGTTATATCTTAAAGTATTATAAAATAGTAAAGAGAGGAGCTTCAAAGAAAGAAGGAATAAAAAAGAAATGGAGCCTCTTTTTTTCTGGTAAAATCTTTATTATTCAAGATAGCCCCGACCAAGAATAATACGCTCTTATTTTTAGTCATGTCCCAATATGTGAAGAAATAACACAATTACACAAATGAATGCCTTGTAGAGCTAAACTGCTCATGGCCCAGCTAAGCAAGGTACTCCATTTCCATTATCTGTGACTATTTTTACTTTTTCAAAGTTTTATCCTATGTCGTCAATAAAATTGAGAATATCACATATTATTCCCCTCCACTACCACACAAATCTTCAAATATATTTGAATCCACTTTTCCACAACTCCTTTTTTTTACTGTGGTAAGAACATTTAACAAGAGATCTACCCTCTTAATACATTTTCAAGTGCACAATACACTAATGTTAATTAAGCACAGTATTTTACAACAGACCTGTAGCTCTTATTATCTTGTACAACTGAAACTCTGTGCCCTTTGAACAGCAATTCAATTTCCCTTCCTCCCAATCAACCACATTCTACTCTCTCTTTCTGAGAGTTTCACTATTTTGGATATATCATACAAGTGGAATCATGCATATTCATCCTTAGAGTCTTCCTCTTGCATTTAAGGCCAATTATTCCATTTGCATTGTAGATCCCATTCTTTCCATGTCTTTGAAGTCTTATGTTATAAATAATTGGTCCAAGGCTGAAACAAGCTAATGTTTAATCAGTTGGTTTTTAGATTATTACATCGATGAGAATACCCCATCTTGATAATGCCTTTGAAACATGTAACTGAACATTAAAAAGTTAGCCCAATGTAGATTTTTTCCTATTTCAATATTTAGGACAAATCACATTCACTTCCCTCTGTATTACAATACCTGACTATCAACTTCAGTCTACTTGATGAATACTATCAACATTAAAACCAAGGCTAGTGGGGCTGACCAGGAGGAGCTGACCTTGCCTGGGTCCTGTAGAAGTGATGAAGGTCAAGATTCTAAGTAAGCAAAGGGGATCCTTTTGGTGTTATGGAGAACTGGTGCTCTTTCTTTGTAAGGATTTCATTTACACAGCTTTTGAGTAGCACAAATTTTCTATTTATAACTTTCTTTCATTTTTGAAACCCTAATAAACAATTTAAAAAGTCTGAACTCAAGAAACTCTGTAACAAAACCAAATGGTTTAAAAAAAAGTGCCCCACTTCAGGCTGGGCACGGTGGCTCACGCTTGTTATCCCAGCACTTGGGGAGGCTGCAGCAGGTGGACCATTTGGGGCCAGGAGTTCAAGACCAGCCTGGTTACTTTGGTGAAACCCTGTCTTTATTAAAAAAAAATGTAGCTGGGTGTGGTGACACATGCCTGTAATCACAGCTATTCAGGAGGCTGAGGAATGAGAATTACTTGAACCTGGGAAGCAGAGGTTGCAGCGAGCTGAGATTGCATCACTGCACTCCAGCCTGGGTATCAGAGAGAGACCTTGTCTCCAAAATAATAATAATAAATAAGATAAAATAAAATAAAATAAAATAAAATAAAATTTGCCCCACTTCAGACCTAGTGGACTTCCTCCAATCCTCAATACCAATGGCTTTCTTACCACAAGATTTTTAACTATGCTGTGATCTATGACTAAGATGTTTTTATTCCTCATTCCCTAGAGAATCCCTAAGGGACATAAGGTGTAAATCAATATTTTGTTACACTGAATCTGAATAGCAGTATAATCCTTTCCCACTGAAACATTTTTTATTTCATGTGGCATCTTTTTCCCTTTTCTCCTCCATGTTGTATTGCTGATTCAATATTTGTCTTCCCTACTCAAATGTGAACTCAATGAGGGCAGAGAACAAAGATTTGTGTGTTCTTTTCTAGTATTTTCAGTGCCTAATACTATATAACAGGGGTTACTAACCCCTGGGCCATGGATCCATAATGGTCCATGGCTTGTTAGGAACTGGGCTGAACAGCAGGAGGTGAGTGGCTGGCAAGCCAGGGAAGCTTCATCTGTATTTACAGCTGCTTCCCATTACCTGCATTACTGCCTGAGTTCCACTTCCTGTCAGATCAGCAGCAGCATTAGAGTCTCATAAGAGTGCAAACCTTACTGTGAACTGCACGTGTGAGGAATCTAGGTTGCGCACTCCATTAGAGAATCTAATGCCTGATGATCTGTCACTGTCTCCTATTGCCCCCAGATGGGACAGTCTAGTTGTAAGAAAACAAGTTCAGGACTCCCACTGATTCTACATTATGGTGAATTGTAGAATTATTTCATTATATATTGCAATGTAATAATACTAGAAATAAAGTGCACAATAAATTATATGTGCTTGAAATCATTGAGCCACCACGCCTGGCCCCAAAACCTATTTTCATTAAAGGAGCTAAAGTAATATAAAAAGTTAAATCTGCTTTATTGTTATTCATTGAATTACTATCTCTTCAGTTCTAACATAATATAACAACTCATTTACTGAAACATATCTATTAGCTACCATACATGTTAGCAGTCCCAAACTTTTTTGGAATCAGGCATTGTTTTCATGGAAGACAATTTTTCCATGGACCTGCATGGGAGTCTGTGGAAAATTGGTTTTTGGGAACTAAAAAATGGAAGCAGAGAAACCACTAAAGGAGGCTGTGGAAGAGATACACATAAAAGGCTATAGTAACTTGGTACTGAGGTGGTGCCTAGGGAGATAGAATTAACAACATTTGGAATATGTTATGAAAGTGAAGTCACCTGGACTTGCTATGAAGGATAAAGAAAAGGGAGGAGTTAATAATTAGTCCTTTGTTAATGGTACCAAATCAATAATTAATATGAATTTCTGAGATGGAGTATTAATGAGCAGATAATTAAGAGTTCTACTCTACATACAATATATATAAAATATAAACTTTTTTTCAGACATCATGTAGCAAGGTGAAGTAGGCAATTGGAAAAATTAGTCTAGAGTGCAGGAGAAAGATGGGACCCAAAGATTTGAATTTGTTTTGGGCCTCATTGACAGGTACAGTTGACCCTGGAACAACATGGGGGTTAAGAGCATGGATCCCTGCACAGCTGAAAATCCACATATAACTTGACTCCCACTAATCTTAACTACTCTTTTTGACTGGAAGCTTCTTGTTGACTGGAAGCCTTGCCAAAAACAGAAACAGTCAATTAACACGTATTTTGTATGTTATATACTGTATTATTTCACTAAGGTAAACCAGAGTGGAAGTGGTCATCATAAAGGATTTGTCCTTGTTTTCTTCACATTGAGTAGCCTGAGGAAGAGGAGGAAAAGGAGAGGGATGGTCCTGCTGCCTCAGGAGTGGCAGAGATGGAAGAGAATCCAGTATAAGTGTACTCATGAAGTTCAAACCCTTGTTGTTCAGGGGTCAACTGTAGTTCATATCCATATCAAATACTGACCAAGCTTAGCCAGTTAGATTCTCATAGATTATGAAATCAGTGCCTACAGTGCTATTTATCTTAAAGCTACATAGTGTTTATATATTATTACTTTTAGAATCAGCAGATTCTCTTCAAGTTTCTCTTAAAGATTTTTGATGTGTGACCATAGGGGACAAAAAGTCCCAATATAATTTTCCCTGAGCTTTATGTACTTTCACAAGGCGTTTAGATTCAAAACGTAAATCCTGTTTCTTCTCCTATGAAAAAAATATATTTTTTCAATATTTTCTCTTATTAAACAAATAAGTAGCTTTTGTTATAGCTTGTGAGGGCTTAAGAACCCTAATGTTTATAAATCACAGAGGATTATACACTATGCTTTGGTCGTAAGAACTAGTACTGCCTATATTCTTTTTTTTTTAAAAGCATTGTAATCATACATACTTAAAGGATACAATTTGGCCGCGCACAGTGCGTTCACATCTGTAATCCTGGCATGTTGGGAGGCCAAGATGGGCAGATCACTTGAGCTCAAAAGTTCAAGACCAGCCTGGGCAATATTGCAAAACCCCATCTCTACTAAAAATACAAAAATTAGTTGGGTGTGGTGGTGCATGCCTGTAATCCCAGCTACTTGGGAGGCTGAGGCAGGAGAATTGCTTCAACCTAGGAGGTGAAGGTTGCAGTGAACCATGATGGTACCATTGCACTCCAGCCTGGGTGACATAATGAGACTTCATCTTCAAAAAAAAAAAAAAACCAAAAAACGTGGGGAGGGGGATACAATTTGATGTTTCAAAACACACACACACACACACACACACACACACACATAGCTATATATAGTATAATGATCAGATTGGGGCAGTGTTACCAGTACCTTATTCATTTATCTTTCTTTTTATGGTGAAGACATTCAGAAGCCTCTCATCTAAATATTTTGTAATTTACTAAATCGTACTGTAAACTATTGTCACCCTATTGTGCAATAGAACACCAGAACTCATTCCTTCTTCATTCTTTTCAGATTAAATTCAAAAATACTTGTCGAGTGCCAAGGACTAATCCAAATGCTCAAGGCACAAAAATGTACATGACATGATCACAGCCCATATTAGCTTAAAATTTAGAGCCACTGTTCTCCTTGTTATTGTAGTCATATAGTTTTCTTGCATGATTGCTGCAATTCACATTCTGTAATCGGAGTATAGATCTCGAAATAAAGTGTTGGCTTAATCATTGTTGTTCTAATCAGATTGAATCACACGTTAACAAAACTTACTAAAATTTTCTTTGCATATTTAATTCTATCTCTTCCCAGCCCAAGTCAAAAAAAAAATACATGAACCCTTGGAAGAATTACATTTAGAAGTTACAAATCCTAGTCTAAATATTTTAAATACATAACATGAAGAATTTAGACAGAAAGTTTATTCTGCTATGTCTGTTTTTTGACGTACTAATAAAACTGGCCATCTTTGTTGTAGTTTTGCTAATATGTTCTAGAAGTAATCTCAAGAGGAAAATAGTCCTATTAAATTATGCTTAGGATGGATAGTTCAATATATAATTTGCCAAAATATTATATTGAGTTTACACAAATAAACACATACAAGCCATCATAATAAGTTCATTTAGAAACTGTTTTAGGATACATTTTTATTCTGGAAGATCCATAATGAATCATATTTTATATCAAGATAGGACTACCTTTTGCTTCAATATTTTGGTAGTGAAGAGCACTGGTGCATCAATAAAGTACTTGTGTATTAAACAAATTAAAGATGTTTTGTGAACTAGCTGTGCCTTGAAGACTCACATGCCTTGGTATTTGATACTGTCATTCTTAGAGATAATTAGCTCCAGGTTGTTCTTTCTGCTGGAGCTAATTATCTCTAAATCCATTCTTATGAGAGTGAAACCAGAACTTCAAATCTAATCAAAATTGATTGGTTGAATGATTGAGTGTTACAAAAGTTATGCAATGAAGGGCCTTCATATTTTTGACATCCATTTTTATTAGATCTTTCTTTTCTGGAGATTAGCTTTGTGAGAAGCTCAGAGAAATAATCTTAGGAGAGCCAAGCAGAATTTCGATATCTAAATCCATGTTACTTACATAGAATATATTGTTCTTTAAGTATAAAAATCTGTTAATCTGTAGAAGACCAACCAATACGAGTAAAGAAAAAGTCTGACCCTGCTTGAACTAAATTATCTAAGCCATCTGTATTTAGAGATGAAATGTAATTAGTCACATCTCTCCTGCTAAAGTGAGCAGTAAAGGAATTTATTAAAAGGTTACTAGGATCTTTTTATTCCTTTTGTTTTTTGTTTGTTTATTTGTTGTGTTTTTGTTTTGTTTTGGTTTGGTTTTGCTTGCTGTGAAGCCCATAGATCATTAATATTCTTTACCATTTGTCTGGTCTTAATTTTGTAAATTGAGGAATCTGATGCATTGATGGAACAGGGTGAGAGGGTAACATTCTCCTTCTGTTAAATGTAAAGACTGCATTGAGGAATATGGAGGGGCTCCATGAGATCTATTTAGTTCCATTCATCTTCCTGTCCCCAAATGTCATTTACATTTACCAGTAAATGTATAGTTTCTTGAAAATTTGGCTATGTTATCCCAGAGGCCTAGATGTGGGAATCTCCAAATGGCCAGAAAACAGTCTCAGCTTCCAATTCAGTGGAACTATTCCTAAGCATGTTAATGAAAATATACTTCTTTCCTGGATCCTAAAATGTCTGAATGAAAAAGCCTTCTATTCCTGAGGATGGAAAAACAAGTATTTTGCAAAAGCCACTACCAATCCATACCTTGGTTCCCAGACTCATATATTCTTTCTCTAGAAGAGACAGAACCAAACCCTTTAATATAATTCATTCCTCAACTTCCTGGCAATCAGTTCCTTAATATGTCTTGTTCTAAATCCCTGATCATCTTGTTACATATTTGTTAAGGCTTATAAAATAGTGTACATCTTTACCTCAGGCCATTTGTGGACTTGTCATATACTTTGGTAAGTTCCCAATATATGTGTTTCACTTCCAATAAAGAAGTTAGAAGACTCCATTCCCAGATTACCTTGAATCCAGGGGGCAGGTAAATGACAGGCTCAACCAATGAGAAGCACTGTTGTGAGACTGGGAATCAGAAACAAGTGAAATGAGCAGGCCATGGAAGAGTTTGTTTTCAGGGAAGCGTGAGTATAAAAGCAACTTCTAGTTCACTGAGGACAAGATAGGCAGAAACTTTTCACATCTACTCCAGTGTGGTTATTCCACACATCCAGGAGCCACAGTGGGAATTCTGATCATTGCTGGAAATGCCAATTATACCTACACATTTGGAAACTGGATACATAACCAGAAGATGGATCCGGTCTCTGTTAGATTTAGAATGAAGACAATTTGGCCCCAAATTCTAGCTGTTCCTGATAGTCATAATCTTTGCCTCTCACCTCAAATGTTATTAGTGAGGTACTATTCAATATTTTACAGAATATTTAGATATTTCTCTTTCCAGGAGCTCATGTGCTTTGGTAATCAGGCTGGGTATCTTTGAGAAAAATAGGAGGGAGACCTTTGGGATGGGTGTCTGCCTAACTGAAGTGGACTCCAATGGAAATTATACAAATATTAAGGTGTGAAAATTCAGCAGGTCATATTACACACTGGTGAAAAGATAAATCAAATAATCTCCTGTTCTCCACTGACAAAGTACTCATTGACAGCAAGCACTTGGGGACCATAAATTTCCACTGCTATAGAATGGTACCAGGCTGATCACTTCTAAAAGTTCTGGGAAAATTAAAGAAAAGAAAAAGAAGCTAGGAACTCTAAATTAGCCCTTATCATCCAGAGTTCTGTAACAGAATTATCCCGAATTCTCCAATACATCCACTGAATGTAATAAACGAACATTACATTTATTTATGCATAAATAGTACCATTCTCTCCTATGTATCCTGAATGGTACTATTTATGCATCAAATAGTCTCTTGAAACATTCTCTGTGGAGTTAAACAATTAAGCAATTTTCTCATATAACTCAGTTGACAAAGCTTGCTCTAAATTTTGGTTGGAGACATACATTGAAAAGTGAGTACTTTCAATTTTTATGTTAAAACTCCCATTTATTGAAGAGCAGTTCTGTAATCAAAATGCCTCATTATTATATATGCTGAGATAGAGGCTAATTTGCCTGTGAGGAATTTTTTTTTAATTGCTGACTGTGGTAAAAGGTTGGGAAAGATGTCTTCCAAGATGTTTCCTAAAGCAAAGTTCTACAATAATTAAAGTCATTACTTACTGAACACTTAAAGACACTTTTAAGTGCTTTACCTGCGAACCTCCGTTGAAGCTCACTGTCAGTCCTAAGTGGTAATTACTATTGCTATTGTACCTGTTTTGCAAATGAGGAAACTGAGGGAATAGAGGGATTAGTTAAATCGTTCAAGGTCAGGTAGTTAATAAGGGGCAGATTCAGGATAAAAACTCATCAGCCTGGCTGCAGGGACCATACTTCTTAACCACTAAGAATATTGCTTTCTTAGGTTGTATATGTCATGTGGTCTGCCCTAATATTCAAATATTTATATTCTAATTCTGAAATTATTGATACCTCTGTGATTCTCATATATTACTTTACCTCTGAAGCCTGTTTTCCTTAGTTGAGTTAGTTGCCAATAGTTAAATTAGTCTCTGAGTTCATTACCAGTTATGGCTTTTTTAGAATTTAATGAACATAAGACGCTATTATTAAAAAGTCAAAAAGTAACAGATGCTGGGGAGATTGCAGAGGAAAGGGAATACTTATACACTATTGGCAGGAATGTAAATTAGTTCAACCATTGTGGAAAACAGTATGGCATTTCCTCTAAGAGCTAAAAACAGAGTTACCATTCAACCCAGCAGTCCTATTACTGGGTATATACTCAGAGGAATGTAAATCATTCTACCATAAAGACACATGTACATGAATGTTCATTGCTACACAATTTACAACAGCAAAGCCATTAAATTAACCTAAATTTCCATCAATGACAGATGGGATAAAGAAAATGTGGTACATATACACCATGGAATACTATACAGCCATAAAAAACAATGGGATCATGTCTTTTGTAGGAACATGGATAAAACTGGAGGCCACTATCCTTAGCAAACTAACACAGGAACAGAAAACCAAATACTGCATGTTCTCACCTGTAAGTGGGAGCGAAATGGTAAGAACTCATGAACACAAAGGGAAAAACAAGACACTGGAGCCTCTTTAAGGGTAGAGGGTGGGAGAAGGGAGAAGAGCAGAAAAAAACAACTATCGAGTACCAGGCTTAGAATCTGCATCATGAAATAATCTGTACAACAAACCCCTGTGACATGAGTTTACTTATACAACAAACCTGCACATGCACCCCCAAACCTAAAATAAAATTAAAAAAAAAAGAAAAAAATAGTCTGTGCACATGGTTGAACTCAGGTTGTAAGTAGAAAGGGGTTCTTTGGGGTATAAAAAGAAAACTGCAATTTAAACTTTTTTTCTCATAAACTATTTGTACTGAAATAGATTATAGATCATGAGTGGGCAAGAACTATGTTATGTATTGTTGCACCAAACTGTGGCCATACCTTGCAACCCACTGAGTGCCCAATGTGCACCTTCTCAATAGTAAATATTTAATAATAACATGATGATAATAAATAGATGGACTAATCAGTTCATGAAAACTTGGTCCAAAATAACTTAATATTAATGTGAGAAAGGACAGTCTGTGATTTCTGATTTTTTCCAAGTTATCACAGCCACAGCTCTATCTTGTGAGAGTAAAGAATGAGGGTTATTTATTTTGTGATGTTACAGGTCTGCCCACATCAGTGCCCACCATGAAAACTGTTGCTACGTTATCAAGAATTTAAAGGTAAGAAATCACATCTATGTAGGTAAATTTTTAGATTCTATTTAGAAGATTATTTTCTTGTAGGGGTTTAAGTATTATTATATTTTGTAAATATTAAGAATACTTATCTAGATAATCCTTGGAGAATTAAACAAAGCAATGTTGAAGATATTCTGCTTATATATTGTACTAAAATTCAGTTTATACCTGGTTTGAAGTGGAAGTGCAAAATTTAGCCTGAAGACATGTATATTTAATTTGAATTGTCCAAACAGGCTCAGGGTTTGTAGGGTTTGATTATTTTTGAATATTGAGTGAATTTTGTAATATAGCATGTTTTTTCCATTCAAATTCTGAGAAAATATATCAGCACTGCCAAATGCAGGCATGCTGAATGAGTAATGAAACTAATTTGGTGTTTGTATTGGTCAGAATCCATTTAGGAGATAGAAATTATACCGGCAATCAAACAGGAAAATTTATATAAAGAATTATCAGCATGGTTGAACTTGGGAATTAATGTAAATGATTGAACATTTTTGGTTCATTATCTACAGAGAAACATGAATATGTATATAAGATACTAATTAATATCTGTTAATTAAAGACATTTTAATACTTTATTAGGATGGCAAATTCAATATCACATAGACATTGCCCTATTTAACATACTGATCAATAAATTATTATTTTTTAAAGCTTTAGTTCAATCTGTCATCTATTTGCACATATATTCATCTTTATATGTGAAAATGCATGCATGGAAACATGTTAAATTCTTTACTGTAAATTTTCACATAAATAGTTCACATTAGTAAAATTAGATTTGTCCTTTTTTCTGTTAAATGACCAAGTTTTCTATGTTTGGATAACAGATACTCATTTATTTTTCTCTGGCAATCTATTCTGTTAACTTTGCTTTTGATGTATTTTAACAAACAACTTGTCTTTGGAAATATTAGAAGTTCCTGCTAAGCTTTGCCCCTTGTGGTGGTGTATCTATAAAACACAGTATTGTGTTTATATCTTGTTTCTTTTGACCATACTCAACTTTGCCTTTCTGAAATTTAGGTCCCAAATTAGAAATAATAGAATGGTTGTGAATTCTTTTTATGTATAATCAAATTTTCAGGTTTCTTGGAAAAGTTCCCAAAAACATATTTGTTCCTTTGTTTTATTCAAAGAAATGAGGAAAGTAATAAAAATAATCTACTTTGTGTTCAAAATTTGATCATTTTACAACCACTGTGAAAATACTTTGGTTTAACAAGCATAAGTCAAAATTTTAAAAACCGGTCAATCTAGAAGAAAGTACTGTCTTCTTAGATTACATATTTTGAAAGATACAATATAAATATGTTTCAATAACTGTATACTTTTCAAATTAAAAGAAGCATACTCATATTTAAGCAGAGACTGGTATAATTGTTTACAAAAATATTTTGCTTTTAAGAGCCTAGACTTATAAACTCTTGTCAATTATTTATAAACTCTTGTGCATTAGGGGCACTCCTTTTTTTTTTTTTTGAGACAGAGTTTCGCTCTTGTCGCCCAGGCTGGAGTATAATGGCACAATCTCAACTCACTGCAACCTCTGCCTCCCAGATTCAAGTGATTCTCCTGCCTCAGCCTCTCCAGTGGCTGGGATTACAGGCACCTGCCATCATGCCTGGTTAATTTTTTTTTGTACTTTTAGTAGAGACGGGGTTTCGCCATGTTGGCCAGGCTGGTCTAGAACTCCCGACTTCAGATGATCTGCCTGCCTCGGCCTCCCAGAGTGCTGGGATTACAGGTGTGAGCCACTGCACCCAGCCAGGGCACTCTTCTTATACCTTATTAGATATATCAATAAACTTGCACTTATATTAAAGTTCCTGTATTATTTCTCTTTATTTCTCTTGTCTTCACCTATCAGTATCCACCACTGCAACATACTGAATCCAGGAGCACTCCTTTCTCTACTAAAGAAAAAAAAAACTCTTTCAATGATTTAATCTGTGTGAAAATATTATCTAGGCTTTACATAGGCTTATTGTAGATTTCCTTGCGTAATCCCAATTCAGTTTTGTTTTATAATGGTTTGCATTTAAAACCAAAAACTTGAAATTATCAAGCAGGCTATACAATTACAGATTCAAATTCAATCTTGAAACATGAGATTCTCCTGGAATTTATATCAGTTCATCTAACTGAGTTGGTTGTCCTCATATAAGCCTCTCAGGTAAAAAAAGAAACAAAGATCAACATTTATACAAATAATAGGCATGTTGTAGTATGCTTGGTCGTTGTTTATTTTGAGGACTATCTTTCACTGAGAATGTTATTAAATACCTTGGTAAGGCTTTACTTTCTACTCAAAAACTTCATTGTTCCTATATGCAATCTTTAGTAAAAGTAGAGATAACAAATGAATTCAAAACCAAAAATTGGCAATGCTCTCAGAGACTTTAGAACTTCCATGGCCTAAAATATTGCCATAAGCCTTGATGACATACATAGATTCTTTCTTAGGATTAATACGAGGCCATCCCATGAATTTAGGATACTTCCCTATGGTAAATGGATATGACTACATATCATCAGTCTTACCATTAAACTGGTACAAAAAGAATTTATAAAATAACTACTCATGACCCTGAACAAGGAAATGTAGCCTTCTCAAAGAAACCCCATTAATAAATCTACCCTTACCCTCTTAAGGAAACAACCTTACCAGGTACGGTAACAACCAGCATAGCAGTAAAATTCCAAGAAGTTGATCCCTGGGTTCGTGTTTCTTAAATAGACAGACATCATTTTCTTTTGACCTCTGAATATCATCTTCTTTTAGTAGCTGAATGTTGGTTGAATTGGGAGACTTTCAATTGAGGATTCTTAACTGTCTTCTAAAATTGGAAAGCTCTAGGGAGTAGAAAACTGCCACCCAGCATGAACAAACAAAATCAATTTTGTGATTTTCCGTCACCCTATTCCTTTCTGTTTGCTCTTCTTTAATCTTGCCTACTACTGTACTGTAGCATACCATATTGACAAGAGACTGATTTCTCAATATGCTTCCTCCCATGTTTTTACCATTGACACCTATGGTCTTCGGTTGCTCAAAGAGAAACAAAATTCTCTTGTGCATTTTCTTCAGATTTCTACCACTTTGAATTAACTGATTGTTGCTCTGTCATCCTCCATCCAGTCCTGCTGCCATGCATTTAATAGCTGTCTCTTTAAAACATGCATTCTCAAAGGGAGTGGCATCACCCCCACGGGAGCAAAAATCTGTTCTTATGAATTGAAAATGTCTTATCCTTTTTATCTGTAATCATGGTTCTACACATGGTACATAAACAGGTATGCATCTATATGGTATTAAAATTTCTTGGGTGTGGCAATTAGAAACAAAATGTCTAAAAAGGCTCTTTAGAAAATAATATTGAACAAAGGTTGACAAACATTACATAAATATTTCAGAAGGCCAATTCTCTTTTAGAGGTATTGTCTGGTACTTAAATTACCTTTACATTATTAACTCCAACCTTTAATCTTAGAAAAATTGGATCTTAACCCTACTCAACAAAATGCTTCCATTGAGGCTGTTATATCCTTATCAGTTAGATGCAGCTCATCAGATTATCATTACTAGTCTGTCTTCTGTTCTTTCAGAAACACTCCAGCCTGCTTTGCAGAAATTATCTCTTTACTTAGAAAATCTGACCAACTTAAGGTACCAATGATTGACTCACCTCTGTTAAAATGAGGCTACTTATATCACCAATGGGGCTGTGCTCTTCGAGGATACTGTTTCTTATGTGAACATGACTTTGGCTCTGAAGACTCAACAAACCATTTAAAATCCATTGGCCAAGTTTAGTATGGTCCTTGATTTCCTTTCAAGGAATTCGCAAGGGAGTGCTACGCTACAGAAAAATACTTCTTTCTGTACCTCATAAATATAAACAGTCAAGTAAGTAGCCATGACTAAGCTAAAAGAAAAAGCCATCCAGCTCTTTGAAACAGACCCAGCAATATATTGGGATGTTTTAATGGTCTGGGTTTAGTTCTGGGTCCCTGGCTTTGTGGTCTATTCCAAGGACTAAAACAACTGTGCTGGTAGTTGTTTGTATTGCAGTTGGCTGTTTATATCCTATCCAAAATTTTAGTTGCTGTTTGGACAGCCATTGTCACATTACATGATTTAACAACTTGTAACAAAAGCAGCAGGAAGGATTAACTCTAGTCCAACTTCAAGCAACATATGCTGGAAAAATCTGATTCACAGAATTTCAGCAGTGAATGAATTGATATGTATTTTATTGATTGAAATTTCCCTTCTTCATCTCTCAATTTTTGTGAGTGAAATCATAGAATTGTTGAATCCTAATGTTGGAAAATACCTTAAAGGCTATCTAGTACGAACACCCCAACTGATATCAGAAACTTCTCTGCAGATACTTTGTGAAGTCTAATATAAAAAGAAATAATTTTAAAGGTTATATGTAATTTGAGGAAAAAATTAGCATGAGTTCTGCTTCTCTACACCTCTTTGCACCTACCCCCTTTGTAATGTGACTTCACACCTCCTCTCGTCAGGATGAGAAGCCTATTTCTCCCACCCCTTGAATCTGAGCTAGCCTTTTGACTCTATTTGTCTAATAGAATGTCGGGGGCGACAGTGTTCAGTTGCAAGTTAAGTCTCCTCTACTTCTTTGAACTCTCCCCAGCCACCATGTGAATAGCCTGGGATAACCTGACGGAGAATTAGAAACACATGGATCTAGCAGCCAAGTGGACAGTGAACTAACTGTCCCAGAAGTAACGAGGTCATCCTAGACCAGCCAGCCCTCAGCTGGCCAGTCAGCTGCCCACAGATGCGTAAGTGAGCCCAGGACAAATCAGATGAGTAAAGACCAGATCAGTAGAAACTTCCAGCTAACCTGTCATTTCCAGAGCAACACTAAAGCATTTTGATTTAAGCCACTAAACTTTGGAGCAATTTGTCATGTAGAAAATCTTAACTGACATAGGGAGCAAACTACAGTTGTAATTATAGGTATTTATTCTATTAAAACCCTATTTTAGCATTATATAATTCCAATAATTATATTTGAAATGATTTTGAGTAATTCATTTGCTCTGATTTTATTGGATAAAAAAATTTGGGCGTTTTGGTTTTTGTTTTAAGAAAGTATTCCTTTAGGTTGTTTTTGTCTATGTTTAGCTGATCCTAATTTAGAATTTAGGACAGAATATTGAGAAACCAGAAGCAGCTCAATTATCTGCTAAGCAAGTGCTAAGTAGTGTGAAAATTTTCAAATAAATGTAAAAAAAAATGGCCTTAAAGACCTGCATTTTTCTCAGTATCATAATGAAATTGAGACAAACAATTGAAAATATATATAACACAGACCAGGCTCGGTGGCTCATGCCTGTAATCCCAGCACTTTGGGAGGCTGAGTCAGGTGGATCACCTGAGCTCAGGAGTTCGAGACCAGCCTGGCAAACATAGTGAAATCCTATCTCTACCAAAAATGCAAAGTTACCCAGGCATGGTGAAGCATGGCTGTAGTCCCAGTTACTTGGGAGACTGAGGCCAGAAAATCACTTGAACTCAGCAGGTGGAGACTGCAATGAGTCAAGATGGCACCACTGCACTCCATCCTGGGTGACACAGAGAGGCTCCTTCTCAAAAAAAAAAAAATCTAATCTAGATATAGATATCAATATAGATATAGATAGATACAACATGCATAACAGATTGCAGTTGCAATAAGATTTCAAAGAAAATAGTATTTACTGTGGTGCATCCTCATAGAAGACAAATGTAATTTGAGTCTTAAAAAATATTCATAGTTTTAAACAGGTACAGAAAAAAATAAGGGTTTTAATCGGAAGAACAACGTGAGCAAAGGCATTCTCACTCCATATAATATCTCCTGAAGAATGGCTCTATTAACTGGCTACAATTCCTACAGAGTTTAAATTGACTTGGAAAATTTATACTTTTTTTTTATACCATCATTTATTCAATAGCCACTGAGTGCCTACCATGTGGAAGACATTTTTCTACATCCTTGGGATATAACAGTGAAGAAGCAGGCAAAAATAATTGTTATTGAGGTGCTTGCATTACATACAGGAATCCACTCCTCCATTTTCATTTAGGAAAAATCACTTAACCTATAAATTAACCAACAATTTAAGTCATCCTGTACTCTTCACTTTAACACCAAAAAAAAATCCAAATTGAAATAAAGTACTAATAATTGGGCATTGCTGTTTGTATTTTGAGCCTGAAAATCACTACTGATGAATAAAAATAACTGAACACAAACCTGTGAGCAAAACAAGTTATCTGGGGATCAATTTCAATCAAAATTGGAATTACGTTTAGTGATTATGCCTGTTCGACTATTTTTGCCTGGAAATGTTTGTGTAGCAGTTACTTGCTTCTCAAAGTAGAATACTGGAAATTTTTTATGAAGTGCAAAGTACAAATCAAAAATGCACTCTAGTTTTGCAGTGTCTCCATGTTTATTTTGAAAGGGCCCTGGTAGATTGTGTTGAGACAGAGCATGCATTGGCTTCCCAGACCTGGGAAATCAGACTTGGGTTCCAGCCCTAGTAGTGGGTTACCTTATAAATGTTGAAAAATTCTTCTGTGCCCATGCTTTAGTATTTGAAAAATAGTACTTTTGGAAAAACCACCTTACTGAGCCCAGGTGATAAAGAAAATTGATTCTATAATAATTTATTTGTTCATAAGAAATATTTTTGAGCATCTAATTACGTAGCAGAACCATTTGTTGGTTAACAATACTAAGAAGGTCCTTGCCCTCCAAGAGCTCACATTCCCATCGAGAGGGCCTAATAATAATAGTACTAGTAGCAACAGAAACAAAATAATAAGAAAATAAATAAACACATTATTCTATTTTATTTATATTGAAGGAAGTAAGATGTTACAAAGGGGAAAAGTTGATAAACTTGTTCTGATTGATAAGGAACTGTTTTTCATTTGTTCTGTTTTGCTCAGTTGGAATGAAACAAGAGCATCATCAAAGGCAAAACCAAAACCAAAACAAAACGAACAAATAAGCCTCTAAGGTAGCAGAATGAAGCTCATCACAAACAGTTGCAGAATTAAACTCGAATTGCTGCCAAGGAGTAGATTAAAGTCTGTCTCCACCAGACCACAGTAAGTTAGCTGCTTGATTACTCAATAGGTGTTTAAAATTCAAAATTATTTTTATAATTTTTTTTTTTGAGACAAGAGTCTCATTCTATCGCCAGGCTGGAGTGCAGTAGCACGATCCCGGTTGACTGCAACTTCCGTTTTCCCGTTTCAAGCAATTCTCCTGCCTCAGCCTCCCAAGTAGCTGGGACTACAGGCAGGCACCACCATGCCTGGCTAATTTTTTGTATTTTTAATAGAGACGGGGTTTCACCATATTGGCCAGGATGGTCTTGATCTCTTGACCTCGTGATCCGCCCGCCTCGGCCTCCCAAAGTGCTGGGATTACATAGAATTTTTTTTTTATTTGTACTTCTTGAATTTTCCCTTTTCCAAGCTGCTTGGTATGGAAGGCAAAAGTTACTTTTAAAAATTCATTTAGGGAAGAATTGATTGGCAGCTGCCTAAACATAAGTAGATTGGAAAGACTGGTTAAACAACCAGTCTAAAATGTATTCCTAAGTAATCGATTTTCTAAGTAATTGGCATAAAATAAATTTTACTTTGATTTTTGATCACTTCAGAAGTTATTAAGTGTTATAAATCCTCATGTTTGAGATACAGGAATTTAGACATTGTTTCAGCCATTATCATATGAACTTGAATTTATATAATTCAATTTGGTGATGAATTATTAGGGTAAGCAGATGTCTATTTTTCAGAATTTTATTATGGTAAGTCTTCTTATCAGGTAAATTCACCATTTTAGTTGATTTCCATGGATAATTTGGCATATTTTAAAGAAAGGTGGACATTCAAGAGATCTGTAATAATAAACACTTCTGTTTTTTAACTTTTTCAGTGTTAAAAGATATAACTTATTTTCCATTAGAATAACTAAAGATTTAATTACATATTTCCTACAGCTTGTGTGTATGAGCCGTAGATAGAATGAGATGTGAAAGAAAAAGATGTAATAAGAAAATCAAAATGGGAAAAACTATGGAATGGCAGGAAGAGTTAAGGTCCTTCCCCAGACTCCTTTAATTACGGGTCTCTCGTGTCAGAGTTAAAAGAATGGACTTTAATCAATGTTTTGGCACAACTCAATTGTGTGGTGGTTTAAAAAGCAATAGACTATGATAGTTGCACAGGGATTTAGCAATTTTTACTAAAACTTTCCAGGAGATGAGCCATGACAGGAAGGGATCGATGAAGGGCACACATACAAGTCAGGATTAGAATCTAATTCCCTTCATCAGGTCTGGGCTTCTTTCCATTGTAGGGGAGCCAGAGATCATCTCCAAAGCCCCTTTTTAGTTTGTAGCGGGCTCTTCTGTTGGATCTAGAAATTAAAGTGGTACTGGGCAGATGAACAAAATAAAAGTATATACATTTTATTCATTTTGCATGTACATGAGGCACTCACAAGAGCGTGAAATCCAAAGTGGCCTAAGCAAGATGCTTTTGTGCTCTTTAGACCAAGAATGATAAATTTGAAAAAAAAAAAAAATGACAGGACAAAGAAAAGCTGACTAGGGGCAATACATTTTCTAGAGGAGTCACTAGGAGATATATTGGTTGTGGGAAGCTATAAAATAGGTGAAAGGTAAGTGTTTCTTTAGGAAGTATATTTATTCAAGTTCATTGCAACGTCCAATTCCAGGTCTCTGGCAATAAGGGCTATTCTCTTGCCCTTGCATGATGAGGGTAACCCTCCCAGAGGAATCTTTATGGCTTGCTGTGTGCAGGAAGAGACAGGTCAGCTCTCTCTTTCTGAATCTACAATTTCTCCACTGTTTTAAACACAAAATAATCAATATATCAATCTGGCATATTCCAGGATATCCTTCACTCCTTCACCATAGAATATCACTGTTTCTTTAAAATGATACATATTGTCTCTGTTTCCTCATTTTATAGAATGAATATGATAAACCTGAACTTCTGTAAGAGTCATAACAGTTGTACAATCTCAGAATTTGTTCATTTTGTGCCGCTAAATGAACATTAGGTGATACCAATAGTATATGCAGTTTAAAGTACAGAGATCAGTAATGGGAAGCAAATAAACTGAGATGGGATTCATAGTCAAGAGTCAGGATACACTTCATTTCTCACAGCTGTTCTTTTTGGCAGATCCATTTGTTTTCTGTACTACAGTACTCAGAAAATACAGATGTCTGTGAAATGTAAACACAGCTGTTTTCTTTAGTATCACCTGTAATTTTTAATCTGTGGAGCAAAAGAAAAGTCTGCCTTAGTGTTTAGGATTTTCTCATAGCTATTCACATTAGTCATTGCTTCCTAGGACTCTCAGGAAGCAGTGGAATGATAAATTATTAAGCAGAGAAGGTACACAGTCACAAATATAATGGTGTAAAGTTTTAAGATAGAGCTCATGTAAACCTCTGAAACATTCAAGTTTATCTTCATTGGAAAAGAATCCCTTTAACAAAAACCTTCACAATTATATCAAAAAAGAAAGAAAGTTTGGAAACTGAGAATTCAGTCTTCTTATTGTACTACTAACAGGTCACGTTAAAAAAAATCTCTTAACTTCACTGAGCCACGGTTTTTTAAAATATTTAGCTATAACCACTTAATACTTAGGAGAGGCATGGAGATGAAATACGAAAATGTGGCAATGCTTCAAAAGTATGTGCTCAGTAAATATGATAAATATCTAAAGGCATCATGGATATTCAGGGTCTATAGAACTTGGAAGCAGTGAGAAAAAGTGGCTCAGTTCACAGTTATGTAGTCAGAGGTTCCTTTCATTCTCATTCCAAACAGAGGTCAATGGGTGTCTGCCGCAGCATAATATTAGTTTCAAACAAGCATGAGTCCCGCGGCTCACTGCAGGGTAATTTTTTAAATGCCAATCTAGCCAAGTCAACAGTTCCTTTTCCAAAAGGCCCTCAGTACTCTTCCAGGCCTTCCTTGATGAGACATCTGCCCAGCTCTCCAACATCGTCTCCTGTAGCCCCTGCAACAGTCCTGTAAAAATATTATTATTCTCTCCTTTCTTTTCCTTCCTGAAAATCAGGGCTCAGAGAGTGCAAATAAAAGCAGAGTCTAACTGGTGCTCTTTCTACTGTAACATGATACCTTCCAGGTTTACCTGACCACTATTGTCTTCATCGAAGCATCATCTTTCTCCTCAGAATAAAATGAGAGGTTCAACTGAATTTACTTCATCCACTTTCATATTTATGTTCACATTTCAATATTTTCAAATTTTATTTTTTACTGTGAACCACAATAAAATAAACATTTTGCATTATGACCCTATTAAGAAACACACATAAACTATATTTAATAAATGATAAACCATGTATGAAAAGATAAAAACAAATTAATAGCAAATAGACTTTCATTTATTTGTAAATAAAATATAGAAAATAATCCCCAGACAGCAATATAAAAATCAAGAGAGATGGTTTTAAATAGAATGTGTATGTTTGGCTTTTCATAAATTTATTCTAGTCCAGAACCTTTATTTTTGAATCATCTTAGGCTGGGTGTGGTGGCTCACGCCTCTTTCACTCCCTGCACTTTAGGAGGCCAAGGCAGGCGGATCACAAGGTGAAGAGATTGAGACCCTCCTGGCCAACATGGTGAAACCCCATCTCTACTAAAAATACAAAAAATTAACTGGGGGTGTGGTGGCGTATGCCTGTAGTCCCGGCTACTTTGGAGGCTGAGGCAGGAGAATTGCTTGAACCCAGGAGGTAAAGGTTGCAGTGAGCTGAGATCGTGCCACTGCACTCCAGCCTGGTGACAGAGTGAGACTTCGTGTCAAACAAACAAACAAAAATCTTTATTTTAAAATCTTACACTTTATAAAGTATGTGGAATGTGGCTCATATGATGTCAAAATTTGCTAATTCAGCCAGCATTTCTTTCAGTGTTTAATACTTTACATACTTCATAAATTAGTATACTTTGGATAAACTTAAACATTTTATGTTTTAACCTCTTGCTTTTTGACTGACAGAAAATACATTTTAAGTGTAAATTCTGCCAATTTGACCAAATCATTTATAGACTCATTAAATACAACTCTCTAGATTATCCTTTTTGAAAAACTAAAAGTTCTTTACAGAAATATGGTTGAAAGCCTACACACTTTTGCTTGTGAGGAAAGAAAATACCTTGCCCTTTTCTGCAAAATTAACCACAAATTCTGCTAAAATATGAAATTTACTTGTGTTGTGTCAACCCTCATACTACTCTGATGGTTATTTTGACTGTCTTACACAAGAAAAAAGAATGTGACATTGAAAAGAAAACAGCAAGTAGTTCTTTTGTGGCTTATACATGTTTTTGTCACATCCTCTCAAGTACCTCTCTCTTTCACACCAGTGGTTCAAATATACTGCAATATTTGTCACAGTGTGGGTGTCTGGGTTCTGCACTCTGATATTTACTATCTTTTCTTTCTTTTAATGTCAGCAGTGACCCACTACATTGGTCTTATTACCCACTAAGGTATATTTTCCCACAGTTTGAAAAACACTACTTAAGACATTCTGTGTGCCAATGGCCTCCAGCTAGACATTATTTTTAATTTAATGTGCCCTTTCCAAATAAATTAGTCTATTTCCTGTCCCCTAAAACTCCATTGCAGATAAAAATGTATTTTCTTATAAAGAGCTGAATTCTTTCATATATAGAAATTTCCAAACAACTTTGAAGTCATCCACCTTCTTACCCTATTCTGAACCTCTGGAGAGCTGTTAAACCAAATTAAAACTACAAAACTCAATCTTCAGTGTTACTGTCTTGCAGTGTAAACCTGATATAAGTTGAATATTAAAATGAGCTCATCTAATACTCACTCATCAGAATTTAAAAAAGAGTCATTTATCCACTTCCATTTCTTCTCTGGTAATGAAAACTTTAATCCAATCCAAAATGGAACTGCTTTGTCATGTATCAGCTTCTGTGTGAGTCTCTATAAATGGAATAGAAGAATATGAAGTCTTCTTATCCATTCCTAGTTTGATCCCGTAAAACCTAGTTCAAGCATCACCCCGTCTCTGAAGTCTTTCCTAACTCGTCAGCATTATTTCTTCTTTGTGATATTTCTCTCTATATTTTTATTTCTATTACTGTATTCATCACCTTACATTCAATTATTTGTTTACATATCCGTTTAGTCATTCAAATTGAGAAGTCAGAGTCTTCACTTCCATTGCATAAAACCTCTGGGCTAAGGCACAGACCTATTTGTATGGTTTAAAGAAAGTGCTAAGTTTTATTAAGGTATTTTGTTTAATGATTTACCAATTCTTCTTTATCTTGAATAAGCAGCAAACGGGATTCTTTTGTGGAACAGTCAGTTAGACTGTTATTCCAAGGGTTGACAGTGTGAGAAAGTAACAAACATTTCTCTCCGACTTTCTCCCAAGATATTGGGCAGTTTAAGAGACTCGTTCTCTCTAAAGTAAAAAACAGAAATAAGAAATAAATGTTATATTTCTAACCTGTCTCTGACAAACCACAGCCAATCACACACGTCATTATAAATGCTTAAAGTCCCAGCCTGGCCAACAGAGTAAAACCCCATCTCTACTAAAAATACAAAAATGAGCTGGACGTGGTGGCCGGCGCCTATAATCCCAGCTACTCAGGAGGCTGAGGCAAGAGAATTGCTTGAACCTGGGAGGTGAAGGCTGCAGTGAGCCAAGATCTTGCCACTGCACTCCAGCCTGGGCGACAGATTGAAACTGCATCCTCCGCCCCCCCCCCCGAAAAAATGCTCAAAGTCTGTGAGAACAATGAATTTGTTATAAAGTTGAGGTTTTTGAGATCTACTGTTCATTCTGGTACCAAGAATTGGGAATTAGTGACCAGTTATCTTGAGCATAAATGGAATCATAAAATATTAAAATAGGAAAATACCATCAGAATAATTTATACTGCCACATCTTACATTTTAAGACAGTGAGAGACAGAATAACTTGTTCCAACTCCAGCTAGTCAGATGGACTATTCTAAAATCATCGCCAGTGCCTATTCTACTACATGGGCAACAATATAAAACTAATGTAAAAAGTGCTGACTTTAAATGATGCACAAAATGCATAGCAAATAATAATAATTTTCACTAAATTAATGTGAGATAAGAAAATTTCTAATTGCTAAATGATGTATTTACCTACCTAATGTGATCTATGGGATAGAATTTTCCAGAAGGACTTTCAGGGTTTCTTAAAAGTCTGTTCTGTGAGAATGTGCACACAGATCACATTCCACTACAGTCACTCAAAAATAGTCACCTTTTTTTTATTAATACACACTGGAAAAAGACTAATGTGGCTACATGATGAGGAAATATAATAATAGTAAAGAATTCACTCTACGTTTTGAGTTCTATCAGTTAACTTCAGACCAAACTTAATAGCTCACTAAAATAATCAAATATTTCACATATTTTCCTATCAACAATGGAGTATCCTAGCAGAGCTCCTCATGAGGCAGCACACCCTGCCGGTTAAGACCTTAGGCTCAAAAGTCAGACCACTTACATATAATTCCCAGTCTCATCACTTGGTGCTTATGTGACCCTCAGCAAGTGGTTGAGTGTTTTTATGCCTCAGTTTTCTAATACAGAAAAGCAGAACGATAAGAATAACTTAACATATAGATTGTTGTGAATTGTACCTAAGGTAACACAAGATATCTACCAAATATTAATTGTTAGTCTTAGGAAATTCAAACCACACAATTACCTGTTGTTTTACTCATGTTCTGTTGAATGTCCACGCTGCATTTTTCTCTTGATGATTTCTGTATTAACAATGTCACTAGTACATAAGGAAAAATCATTAAGAGGATTAAATGCTGAAATGTGTGGTAAGGTGGATATATTACATTTGTCACTTCGGGAAACAAAATAATCTCAACCAGCTTGAATATGGATAAAAGATAAAGGTAATAGCAATGTGGTTTTTAAAAAAAGAGCTCACCTACAGGAAGCATACAGAAACAAATAAGGAAAAACAAAACCAGTGGACTCACACAGGCATTAGATTGACTAGATAAGTCAGTCTAAGGGCATTACTTAAGCTCTTAAATTGCCTACAGTTTCACCCAAACTTTATCATCTTCAAAATGAGTCTAGTTGTTCCTGTTCCAAGAGAGGGACTATCTGCTGCAATCTGGAATTTTAGTAGGTACATAATTAACCATAAATAACTGGAAACTTTTCTTTTCTTTGTTATCATCTTCGGTCACATTTGTGATCTTTCTAAAAAGTTCTTGGAGCACATATATAATACCCCATCATGACTCTCAGGGCAATCAGGAAGACAAATATGAAAGGCCGGTATCCAAAGTGGATCCGGACTGACTGTTCGAAGCCTTCTTTCATGACTTTTTATTGATTGATTTTTCACTAAGTTTGAGGTGGCCAAATTATGTTGAGATACTGTAATACACGTGATGGAAGTAGAGTAGGTATTATGAAACAAATGATGGTGCCTCACTTACCTGAAACACTCAACCCAGTAACAACCAAGACAAGAATAATAATCCCAGCACAGCTAAGTTTCAGGGCAAATTGATGCCAAGGTGAACCCTGACAGACATCTGAGAAGTTAAAAAAAAAAAAACTCAGTTAACTCAGTTGAGTACATCTGGTACAAAAAATGTACTTGAGATAACATAGGGACAATTAGATTCAGCTTGGGGGCTGGGGGCATGAAACTACCTCCAGCAGCCATTCTAAAAGGACACTCCTGCAAGACGAGTTCTCAGATCCAACAGAGTTTGCTCATTGATAAAATAGGAACACTTATACATGTGTGTATACAAAGGATTGGTATAAGAATCAAATGAGAAAGATGTTTTGAAAATTGTCAAGTGCTATACAAAAATGAAGTACATGTCTTAATGCAGGAAGTAAGTCAAAGCATTTTGTCCAAGAAGGAAGACCTTCATTTAGTCAAGATACTTTCTGAGGCTCTATTTTGTGCCAAGCACCGTGTTAGGTGCTGGTGATACACAGAAATTCTGATCTTGAACATGGAATCCTCTGATTTTCTGTTGTCTGGAACAGTCATCTCCAAGTTGGGTCAAATGTATGGTGTTCAAGGAAGAAGGCTTTGCAACTGCATATCATTTTCAATATTATAACTTATATAACATAACATGCACTTATGTCTACAACATCGCATAAACAAAGTGTCAGATACCTCTGCTTTTCTCTGTAATCATATCAATTACTATATAATGGATCTGTTTCTTTGCTTCAGGATGGCCATAAAAGCCTTTTCTACTTTTTCTGATATGTCATCCTTGACGATTAAGTTGTGCAGTCCAGTTTGCAGACCTGATAATATAATCTCTCGCATCACTTAAAGAAGTGAATTAGCTGTCTCTAAAACAGCGCTGAGGAGATTGAGTTAGATGTGATCAAAGATTATGGGAGGAAGTATAATACACTGTAGTCAGGGTTGTGACATATGAATTATCATCTGGTACTATTTAGGACATGCTGTATCAGTGAAGCTGGGAAGGAAGAGTAAATACCTAGTAGAGACTCCAAGGTCCCAGGCATACATCTGAATGTGAATAAACTAAGCTTGGTAATATTGGCCTAGAACTTCTAATGAGAGCTAGTGTGATACAACAATGGCTAAATGCAGTCACTGACCAAAAGACAGCACTGGGATGTCCTTTCTTCCAGTTTTACATACGTACATTATTTCACCTTTCTGTCTTCTCTTCCTCACCCTTTTCTTCCTTGAAACTTTGTTTGCCAAGTTAAGAAAGCTCTGTATAGTCACTATTTTAATTGCTAAATTAATTCTATTACTAAAATTAATTTAGTAATTTTCACTACTAAAGTCTAACATTAAGAACTTTCCAGAGAGAGAGATCCAAGATGGCCGATTAACAACAGCTCAGGATTGTAGCTCCCAGTGAAAGCGCAGAGAGCGAGTGGCCGCCGCACTTTCAGACGAATTTTTGTTGCCCACAGACTAGGAGATTCCCGGCGGAGGAGCCACAAGGGTCGCCAGCGAAACTTTTTTGGCCGGCGCGGCTATTTTGCCGGCGCCCCAGCACGGCGCTTCTCGGCGCGGAGTATACGGGACGACTCCGGCTCGGCTGGTCCCATCCCCACAAGGAGAACAGCAATTGGAAGCGCTGAGGACTCAGAGTTTCACAGTAAGCACAGCTGAACCGGGAAGGTCCAGCTGTGTGGGGAAGGGGCGTCCGCCAAAGGAAAACTAAGAA